>JBCAUG010474765.1:0-15487 GCA_038406175.1 Haplosyllis leylae
CCCCCCCCCCCTGTTAACAGACAGACACCTGTGAAAACATAACCTCCCTCCGTACTACGTACGCGGTCGGTAAAAAGAAGCTGCTTCTTGTAAACGGCATGCTTTGTAACCAAATATTTTGACAATCCCGTGAAAGATTTTGATGCTAGGAAAACTGATGATGAAAGCCAGTTGCAAACTCTTTGTAAGCTGGACCCATTGTGATATTTTATTTCTACTATGTTGTAATAGATCTATCATTCACAAAAACTCCAAATATGACTGTACGATGCCGTGATGACAGGTGAATCTATTGCAGAAATCTATGGCTTTCTGGTACAACCTGAAGGCGAGCGGAGAGGGTGACTATATGACGCGGCATGCTGGATGTCCCGTCCTCACAGGATCGAAATGGGGTATGTGTTCATGTGTAAATTGCCTTCTCGCCAAGATTAAGATTTTATAATAATTTGATAAGAGGAACTACTGGAAATCTGTACTTGCCACTTACCATGCCAAACACACGACAGGTTGCACCTGAGAAAAATACCATGGTTTATAATGCTCGCAAACATTGTATACATGTATTTCGTAAAAAGAAAAGAAAAATGATTAGTAATCCGCATAAACATTCGTCCAAGTTTCTTTCTGGTTTTCTTTTCAGTTGCCAACAAATGGATACACGAGAGAGGCCAAGAATTTACTCGCCCTTGTGATGTGAACCCGAAATTGTAACAGAAATGCGTTTCTAGTCAAGAGGCAATATTTGGCATACATTTTTTTCTGCTACAACGTGTTCAAAAGTGGGGATAATTTATTCACCATATATGCCTTAATAATATCCTAACTGTGCGTCTTTCATACGAGATTAACATTATGCATGTTGAACAAAAGAACAAACCCAAACAACCTATTTTTATCTCATGAAAAATAATGGGATAAATGGTAAATTGTCCACGAAGAAGTCTCCATTTTACACTTATTTTACATTACTATCTCGATACCATTTATTTCTGTTCGGAGTTGTAACAGTAGGCTTTGTGAAGTTTGCGTTTTGAAAAGCTTACCTTATTTCTGTTCAATTAGTAAACTTACACGTGCAACTTAGCCTTCATTTATAGTATTATTTGCACATTTATAGTATTATTTTGCAGTAAGTTAGGCCATGTAAACCCATTGGTGGTTTTACTATTTTAAATACTCTGCCTTTGTGCTGTTGATCCTTTTTTTTGTTTAGGCATTTATGTATTCAGTTTCCTGACACTAGTGAACTGTACGTGTGAAATTTACATGTGTGTCGTGTGTGATCCAACTTTGCGAACCGTTAATGGGTTTAACTGTCTAAATTATTAATAAAAGTGTCACAGAAAGAAGGACTGTCTCTTTTTTTGTACTTGCATAACTTTACTTGTACCATCACACACTATATGATGTTTGACATGTAGATACTAAGCTGAAATAATGTTTTGTTATGGACAACAGTTCGTTTAAAAAGATAACCCTGTTACTGAGCTATTTTTTACATGGCACATCATATAATGAATGGCACTACCAGTTAACGTAATTTGTTGATTCTTTAATTCGGATACAGTGAAGAGTGGGAGATAGATGAGCAAATCACCATTTTATTTGTTCGAAAAGTTTATAATTACTTCGAAGATGGCAACCGTATGAGAAATCACTTTGCCGTAACAAGAATGGAATGATGTTTCTGTAACAGTTCTACTGGAATAAATTTTTGTACTTTCTTTTTGATATTTTAGTTATGTTGTTTGTAGTCTGGTACAGTGTCCGTAGGTTTGTTTACCATATCAAACCTCGACGCAATCGTAAGGCTATTTTGGTACACGCTCACAAATAATGCCGGGTATGGAATAAAATTTTGGATTTAGTAGAACTAGTCGTACTTAAAGTTAAAATTCCAGTAGCATCCCGTGCTATTTGTGGACGAAACTTACTTCGGGCTAATTTAGTACTTTCTGTTGAAAGTCCCCTCTCGGGGGGGGGGGTTACCTCTGTCCTATCCAGGATACCCCCCCCCCCCCCCACCGCCGGTATCATCCACTCCACCCTGAACGTCTTTGCCTTTCCTCGCAGCTCACCACCAATGCCTGTACTTGGAAAGAAGTTGCTCAACCTGAACAGCATAAAACTGCACTTGATTCAAGTTGCTCAGCCTGTTGAAAGGGTAAAATTTACCTGGAGGAACCAGTTGCCAGGAAGTAAAGCATTGTGGGAATATCTTCTTTGATTCAATAGGTTTAAATGGGAAAACATCTTCCTGTAGTATAAATTGACACTTGGTACATACTTCTGGGAGTGCTTACGACTGCCATACAGCCTGGGCAACATACGGTTTCCAAGTACAACCAACGGCTCTTCATCACTTAAAGTCATCCATGGGAGGTGTATACAATTCTGATCTGCAACGTGACCTAGAATTTGATTGCAATTAATTGAGTTTTCCCTGAATGGAGGTGCATTCTGTAGATTCTACAGTATCACAAGAAAACAAAAAAATAAAACAGCAAAATGTTACCCCCAGTGGGAGTTGAACCCAGGGCCTCTGACTTTAATGCCCTGTATGTTACTGTCTGAGCTAATTCTATATTTTTTGGAAGTCTCAAGACCTTTAGATCCTGATACAGTTAAGTTAAGTTAAGAGAGCTTTTGTTCCACCAGACCGATCAGTGCATTTTTCTCTATTTATCATTTCATTCCCACAAACACAAGAAATTTCGGTGTACATTTTCCATGAAAACAAGTGGAATTGCATAGCGCGTTATGTCTGTTCTAAATTTATTTCAGATATTCGTGGATCTAGTCAGATTGGTAATTAATTTGGGTCTAGATTATGAAGACATAGAAAACATTTCCATACAAGTCTGTGGGGTATTGCTGGAATTTGAAGGCTATAGAGGTGACATCATCTGTCCAGGGGTGGTGCCGAACTACGGGCCTCATGTGAGTACTTTTTACTTGATGACTCGCAAGGTCGTTCATTCCTTCATTTTATTTGGGTTTTGTGACAAACAGCAAATCTGACAGAAATAAAATGCAGTTTTTAAGAATTACCACAATTAAAATTTTAAAGGTAGGGGTTATTTAATATTTCCATTACATGCTAGATTGTGTGTATTTCATCAAATAATTAACACATACAAAAGCCAGGAATAGAAATCCATTTCTAAATCTGACAGATCTGACAGAAATGCTTGTTGTGAAAAACTAGATTAAGACTTTCGAACAGAAAAGTTTGTTTGATTTCAAATACGCGTCAATACGTCTGTCTCTCTAAAAGGCCATTGTCACAGTGAACATAACTTGAGGTGGCTCAACGAGGTAAATTATAATATTTTCCCATATTGACAATTTGCCATATAATTGTACATTATTCCATATCACAAATGACCTGACTTGTGACACTCAATTTGATAACTGTACAAACAACAAAGTCAGATTCAAGTGTAATGTCATTTTATGACGGCACTGTGTTCTGACATTGGATCAGGTGGAGACAGAAATCTGAAGGCTAGGTGTAAAATCATAATTCAGTAAAGATATAAATGTTTTATTTCAAACTATAGTCTACAGTTTGAATGAAATCTTTACATCACACAAATTCAAACGGCAAATTCAAGTATTCAATTAGATTTCAAAGAAAGTAAACAGAAATTTCTTGGAGGGGCGGTTACAATTTTGTAATGGATCTAAATCTATATAAATTTTAATTTCATTTTACGTATTCATCTTCTGCTCTTAAGTAGTTGATGATCGTGCGAATGACCTTTTAATCGTGATTTCTGTAGCATATTCTGTTCTATATAACTTCCTATTCCCCTAGTCTACATTGGAAGCAAATTGTACTGCATCTTATCATTATTAAAATGATAAAAAGTATAATGCATCGTCACTGGAGATAAATAACTTGTATAATTGTCATGAAGTGAATCAATAAAACTGACGAAAATATATTTCACGTAAAATATGCTGCCTCTGGCTCCACCTTACATTGACGTGAAGCCACAGAAATTTCTGTCAAATCCTGGGAGAATCCTACCAGCATTGACATTCAATGGGTTGCGACCAATTCTTCCCCAATAACACTTGTAAACTGATCTGCGTTTCCATACATATGTCACGCACTCTAATTCAGTGAGTGAAGCGAATGCTCATTAGCACAGATTTGGGAATGCCCCAGTGGTTCAGAGGAGTAGGGGCATTCATGTCTACACTTGTATTGAGTTCTGTGATGGTTGTCTGGAGCCAGATAATATGTAAAGCTGACATATGCCTGTCGGCCCTCTTGGTTAGAAATAAACAGAGTCTCAAGGGTTTCTATAAAACATACCTCCATGAAGGCTCCAAAGCCTGATGGAGAGTGCGACCTGTCAAAGTGGCACCGCAGCCCTTCCTTGGAGTGTTGGTTATACTAAGTATGAATGAGAGAACCTAGTTCTCCATTAGGAATCCAAATAAGAGTCCCCCCAATGGACTCAGCGGATCTTCTCTGCTTTGGTTGTGAAACCACTCTTATATATGAATGTCAAAATGGCATCACAAGTGACATAGGCCTTCCATCTTGACATCATTAGAATGGTTGTGCTACACAGGGATGATTCTGATGAATCATCCCACACAGCAGCAGGATTGGGCCAGCCAGTCACACCACTTAGGGGTTTCCGATGGCAAAATCTAAAAATAGCTCCTGACCCCAGTGGGTGTTGTAGAGCTTTCAGGCTTACTAAATTTTTAAAACTAGGTATACACCAGTACCAACAGCGTACGCCTCCGTCCGCATGACATATATATCACATTTTCAGAAAAACGGGACATGTAGAAAACAAAATGTTTGAAAATGCGAAGACAAAGAAGGTACAAAGGGCTTTTTCTCCAAAAACAAAATAATAGTCAAACACTTTCTTTCAGTTATTCACCATATTTGAGGAATCACAAAACACGTCATCCGAGATCTGTGAAGTGTTAGAGTATTGCGATCCTGTCCAAGAAGCAAGTACTGAAAGCAATATTCAGAAACACAAAACACAAGTGCCGTTTAGCCAGAGGAAAGCAAACATAAAACACACCAGAAGATCATCAAAAACGCGGTAAGCTGTCTTCATGTGGACGAAGTGCATGTACACGTCTGTCACTTTTCTGTCGAGGTTTCCCTAAATTATACAAAGTCGGCAATTTTGTTAACAAAGGCTTACACTGGGAAGAGGAAAGAAATGCCTCCAGTGGGGATAGAACCCAGGACCTCTTGATGATCAATCTAATGCCTTCCTGATTGTGCTTAACAGGCATGTGTTGGACATGAGATTTCAAAAGTAACTTTGTTTCATGTGCCACTTCACATTTTGGATTTGGATCATTTCTAGAACCAATAGAACATCACTTTATACAGCCCTTAAAGATTCAGACTGACAACCAAATGTCAACATAGCTCAGTCACGGCATTTTAGGCATTAGAGTGATCATCAAGAGGTCCTGGTTTCAATTCCCACTGTGGGAAATTTTTATTGCTGAATTTATTTTGCTCTTCTCTGCTTTAACTTGCTAACTTTGTATAATTTAGGGAAAACTCGAGTTAACTGGTTATTTTCTGAGCAAGAAACTCCTGTTTACTAGTTATTTTAAAAAGAGTTTCTCAGATTTGAATTGAACAACACTTATGAACGGGTTTCTTCTTTCAGCGCACATCAACCCTTCCATGGTCTGAAAGAGCATACAGCTGCAAGAATGGTAGATGAAGCCATTCGAAGAATTGGTGAACAAAAAGGTAACAAACTGTTGACGCCTGTTCTGGAATTTCTTGTTTATTACACAACCTCAAATTCAAGATCTTTGTTTTTATTTTAAAAGGAGATATTTGTTATCTTTAGTTTAATATCTTCAGAAAAAAAGAGAGAGAAGAGACAAACAAATCAGCTCAAAATAGCTCACATAACAGATGTTCACGTTGAATTTGAATATGTACCGGTAGGTTAATAGAATTCAAAAATGAAGAACATTATTTAGACTCCAAGATAAATCCCTGTAACAATACTTTAATGATTGATTCATTTCCAGATAACAACTAATATGAAGTAATAAGTATTAATTTATTCTCAAAAGGGAACCCTTGAGAAATCTTAACAAGTGACAGTAACTATGATACAATGGATTGTGATTCTAGTTTCAACAAGTCTACCTCACCAGTCATTATTGTTCAATTTGCACCTTTTGTCATTTTCAGAAGCTTTGATAAGTAAATGTTCATCGATTTCTCTTCTTTCCCAGGGAAGTGCCACTGTATGCGGATTGCACATGTGCTGCAGAAATGAAACCAATGGAACGGTAATAGAAAAAATACGCAGAACTTATCTTTATGTTCAATTTATTTGCCAGTCTCAAAAAAGGCCAGAAGATTTGGAGGCATATCCGAAAAATAGAAATATTTTTTGTTCATTGCATGGTCAAAAAGAAATTGATTATATTTTGCCAATTCCAATGTATCATCATCATCATGGGAGCTGTGGCAATGAGATCCATGGACACTTAACTTTTCACAATCATCCATCATCCCTCGACATTGGGTCCCACGCTAAGTTTTTAAGCTGGGTATCTCTGGCTAATCACTAGTCCCATACCTGCCAGGTATATTGACTACCTTTCTGGGTCTCCAAAAGTTGAGATGGAATGACCATTTTATTGATTTCCAGGGATCGGCACCACCATGGGGAGCATGGACATGCAATATTCCACCCAGTACGGTGGAAATGTTCCTGGATTATATAGCTGACCTGCAACCTGATGCTATCTTATACACTGGTATGTAACCTTCTTATTTGTGCTCTGAATATCCGCACCATTATGCCCTTTGCACAAATCCAGGTGCAAACATCTTTTATATTTCTGAAAAATGATTTATATATTGAGGACATTCGCCTTCTTTTTGTGGATGGTTTTTTTTTATTTATTTATTCTCCAATGCAAGTCATAGATCTAATAATATTTAGGGGACACTCCATCCAATGCCGTCTGGGCTGAGACAAATGCAAGACAAATAAACTCCACAATCTGGTTAGGACAAAAGATAGCTGAGTACCTTCCAGATGTTCCTGCATTCTTCACAATTGGCAATCATGGTAGGTTGGTTCAAGCAATGAAAATTATCAACAGTGTACAGTTTTTTTTTAATTACATGAAATTAACTTTAAAACGGTACAGATGAAATAACTCCTATAATTCGAATAATTTCATTTCAGAAACGTTTCCAACCAATCTCTACTTTGCGCCAAGACCGGAAATGCAGGTATTTACGTTTCTTAGATGTTTATGAATGGAATGTGGTAATAATAAAGTGACACTCTGAGAAAATCATTCTCTTTTTCGACTTCAAAACAAAAAATCAAGGGGGAAATGAAAATATAGAAAAGTCTCTTTTAAGTTGAACAAAACGTTTTTCTTGAAGATGCTTCATCAGGCTTTCAATGAGTACTGGGGACCCTTGGCTGGATTTGGGCAGGAACAGATCGATTCTATGAATGATGGTGGGTACTACACGACATTACTCCGACCAGGACTTAGGATTCTCTCTTGGAATTCCAATCTTGGGTGAGCAATTTGGGCAACAATTATATTTCCAACAGTCAAAAACTTTTAGAAAAAAATGTCTGGAGAAAATTGAGAAAAGGCAAACAAAAATTATCTGTTGTATTTGGTGTGATCTGAAGGATGGTGATATCACAAATATATCTAACATGGTCATTTATGGTCTATTCACATCAAGCGTCAGCCTTGACGCTTGGAAGTAACACACCGACCATTCGCACCAAGCATCAGCATTGACGCCAGTGTCAAAATTCAAACCGGTTCTGGACGCATCCAAAGCGTCAATGATGACGTTCGGTTTGAACACAGCTTCTAGTATAGTGTCATTTCCTTCTTTCCTATTACTCGTGTACAGGGCCAGCGACAATTGGTACAACATACTGAACCATTACCGACCTGAGTATTACAACATGCAGGACTTCGTGACCTCTACACTTAGTCAGGCCAGAGAGAATGGTGAGAAGGTTAGTGGTCCATGGATCTTTCTACTTTAATTAGAATGATTCACACTGACCACAAGTTTATGAATATTTCCAAACTTGTTCCCTTTAGCAGGATTCCAGTGGATCAGTTCGTTACACTACCTCAATCACTGCGAAAAGTGTTTTCCTACAATTATTACTGACTCCATAGTTTAAAAGTGAATTACAAAATATTTCTTATCGTGCATCAGGTGATCGCTCTGTCACATCACCCTGTCGGTGGGGGACTCAGATATTACACAGAGTGGGAGACGCAGGTGGTAGTGGAATATGGTGATGTCGTTCTGCTTCACGCCCAGGGACATAGTCATAGTGACTTTTTCAATGTTGTGAGTATCTACCAGAACAGTCGAACTGATTCCTGAAAAGGGTAGAGTGAAAGTGGAGCACATTGCAATGGGAAAGACATACTTGGGTTGTTATACTTTAGCGGCCCCCCCCCCCCGCCCCCCTGAACCACAATCGTCCCCAAGCAAAAACTTCTCATCGACGAATTTTGACTTCAAATTTGGGTTTGTTTTCTGTTGCAAGGCCATCGTAAGCCCAATACCTAAGGAGCCTCATATTTGAAATACATTTAAACATACAAATGACTTACAGACGATGATTATTCATTGAATTTCAGTTTTAACGCCGTTTCTTTTTCTCCCTTTCTATTTGGCTCTGCGATATAACTACACTTTTTGACATATGTCTATAGTTTGTGGATCCAGTTACTGGCGAACCGAGAACTTTCCAACTATCAGCTCCGTCAATGAGCACGTCACCCGAGAAAAATCCTAGCTGCAGGCTGTTCTACATGAATGCAGACACATTCGAACTATCAAACTTCGAACAGTATATTTTCTATCTTGGTAATGAGGATGGTAAGTAATTGTTGCTCTACTTGTCCTTGGTTTCACTAGCGAAATAGTTTAAATATTTTGAAACAAAAAGTTTTTTCAGTGTGATAATAGTTATTGTTCTTCAAATGACAAATATATCTGTAATTCCAGGACTGGTTGAAAATCCAGAAATTTCCTTTTGGTACTCAGCTACAGAAGACTATGGTATGACAAACCTTACGGCAGCTGGATGGCTTGACTTCGTCTACAGGTTAGACTATTATTGATCATAAAATTCACACTTAGAACAAATGAAATCGGTTACTTAATAGACACTTTAATGCGTACAAAAACAATCGCACAAACCCTCAGAGTGGGAGAAGTATACCTCCTAGAATACACTGATTTTGAAGTGTACTCATAAACCTGATAGCTCTAGTCGTGAAAGAACGTTTCAAATTTCAGAAATAAACATAAAACAGTGTAATCATAATACTGTCAATTTTAGAATTACATTCTTTCGAGTAAAAGCAGAAGCCTTTGTAATTTATATTTGATTGACCATGTAGCTCAAGACAAAACATTTTCTGTCATGAAATTTTCACTTGTGTAAATAATTTTTCTCAATCAAACTGCACTTTTTTACCTTTGTACAGAATGAGCGAGGACGTAGAATTGTTCAACACATATTACCTGAACAAAGGTACAATACAGGATGTGCAGGTGGATTGCACAGGAGACTGTGTCGTCGATGAGCTGTGCGACAGAATTAACACCGTGGAAGGCCAGTCATTTGACTGTCCCCTCAGAGTGTAATATCCGAGTGCAGTGATTGCTGACTTTTATGTAAAATTAAATAATAAATAAATCTGCATTAATTTCTATGATGATTCGCTTACTTCATTTGAGTACATTATATTACCCATCTTCTGTTGATGCTCAAAATACCTGACTGGTGTAAACCCATTAAAGAAATGAAACTTCGCATGTTTTGTTTGGACCAATCTTTCATTTTATTTGCTTTGAATTGGTTTGTGACAATATTCGATGCATTTTTATTTGACACTGTAACATTTAAATGAGACTGTTTTTAAAATGTCGAATCTGGACATAATTATTCAAATCTGTGTTGTCAAATCAAATCAAACCAAATCAAAACAAGACAGCCTTCCATCAAGATTTTGAGTATGAGGCAATACCGACTATACAGGGTCAGGTCCGTGGTCTGGAGGGGCACAAGTCATTTTCATGGTCCAGGGGGTGTGGATCAGGTCCATGGTCTGGGGGTGCAGGTCAGGTCCATTATCCGAGGGGAGGGGGAATCAGGTCCAGAGATCAGGGCCAAGGTGGACTGACCCCCTCTACCTTCGACAGAATGCCATACACCTGTGGAAATATTACCTTCCCTCGTATTAGAAAAGCTCGATTGGCTGATTCTTTAAACTTTAATATTTTTCCTATCACAGGACCATTTATGATACATAAACCTTTATGATATATGACCATTTATAATATGTTAACTTTCACCCTCAAAATAGGTATTTTTGACAAAACATCCTCACTAAAAAAAAAATTGGTCTCATATTCATAAATGCTCCTGTGCATTAGATTCTCCATCGCAAAAGTATAAGGCAATTAGTTATTCCATCACATTTCATATTTATTCAGGGTGAACTAAAAAGTATTTGGTTCATTCAGGCTTTAATCCTTTTCTTTCAATTTGACGGTGACGACACCACCATGGATTTGATCTGTGCGGGATTAGTTGCTGTAATAACAGCCGTTTTAGTAGTTGTGTTGCCTAGATGTTTTAAGAAGCCATTGCCAGCCATTTGGTCAGGATACACAGCACCTGGATGGGAGAAAGTTCGACAGGTTTACAAGTAAGCATCCTCAAACTTTCAAAGGCCAAAAACTATAAATCCTGTACATTCAGTGGCGGATCTAGGATTTCCCAGATGGGGGGCGCCAACCCCCAAGGTGGGGGTGCCAACCTATTATTTTACCAAAAATTTCCCGAAAACTGCATGGAAATGAAAAAAATTGTACCCAGAGGGGGGGGACGTCGCAAGCGCCCCCTTGGATCCGCCACTGACACTTGTCCAATATTGTCATGATGTGAAAAGTAATCAATTGTAATTCAGAGGCTGTGGGGTTCACTGATGAATGGAGTATTGCTGCCCTCAGAAAATTAAGATTAATTGGTCTGAAATATCTACATATGAAAAAGTCAAATCAGAGCGGATTTGGTGCGGGGAAGGGAGGGAGGGGTACTATGGTGATGAAGATGCGTGCCTCACATTCGAGGCAGTCCTCGAGGAAATTATCCAAATCATATATTGACACTCAGTGGTGGATCCAGGATTTCCCGGGGGGGAGGAACCCCTGAGGGGAGGTCACCAACCTGTTACTTTGCCAATTTTTTCCGAAAACTGCATGAAAATGAAGAAAGTTTGGGCCGGCTGGGGTGGGGGTGCGCGTCTCTCCCACCTCCCTAGATCCGCCATTGACACTCCTTCCCGTTCGAGGAATTCCGCATCCTTCACTGTAAATGTATTGACAGGGACCAAATAGAGAGCGGAGACGACCTAGGATCGAGTTTCGCCGTATACCACCAAGGAGAGCTGGTGGTGAATCTGGTGGGAGGTTACGCGGACACAGCGGCTTTACGACCGTGGACAATCAACACCATATCCAACGTGTTCTCCGTAACCAAAGGCGTCAGCGCTGTGGTAGCGGCTTTGCTCATCGAAAGGTTAATGTACAAATATTGTTACCGCCAGCGTACGAACTACGACGTGAGGTTATGTTTTCACAGGTGTCTGTCTGTCCACGGGGGAGGGGAGGGAGTTAACCCTAGTCCTGTCACTGGGGACAGGGGAGGGTAACCCTTGCCTGGCCACCGACCAGGACAGGGGGTACCCCCTCCACCCCCCCTCCCCCCGCAGAGTGATTGCTGCTATCCTGCGGGCGGTAAGCCTCTTGCGGTCACGCAGGAGGACTTTCTTGTTATTACGTGTTGTTTTCCATTTCTCAACGATTAAACCACTTAACCTTCAGGAAGAAGTGTTCGAGTTTTTTTGTGATTGGTGTGCAACATTTGACTCGATTTCTGACGAGGCCCAGAATTTTATTACAGGGGTCATCTGGATTACAAAACAAAAGTTTCAAAATATTGGCCTGAATTTGCACAGAATGGAAAAGAAGATGTGACAGTTGAAATGTTGTTCAGTCATCAGGTATACGAAATTAAACATTAATACTTCTTTCTAAAAGTAAAATTCTATTTTTCAGGACATTCCAAAATAAAATTTACGAAATAAAGTTTTTGTTCAAATATGTTTCAGGCTGGTCTGGCGGTCATAGATGAAGACTATCGCACAGCAGAATTAAGAAGTGATCCTGAGAAAATATCCAGAATCCTGGCTCAGCAGAAACCACTCTGGCCTCCAGGTATCTCAAATTCTAAAGAAAACGTTTCAAATACACTGGTCCACCCATCCGTTTCACATAAAGATCGCTATTTTAAGAGGAAAAACAATATGCCATGAAGACACTTAACTACTGTATATTCCAATACATCTTATTTTGGCTTTGCACTTTGGCGGCCTACTTCAATGTTGTTTTTTTTTTTGCCAGCTTGTATTTTGATACAATTTTAATTTTGGAAAACTTACAAAGCGCCTTTTGGTTTATTGCAGGAACAAAGCACGGTTACCACACCATATCTCTAGGATTGTACATGAACGAAGTGATTAAACGAGCCGATCCCAAAGGAAGACCAATATGGGTTGTGTTTGCAGAAGACATCGCACAAAAATTCGGTAACAATGACGGACTGAGATAATCACAACCTCAAGAATTTTTTCACTGATCTAATCGCTTGCCGCCTAATTTAATATTTGTCGCAAGTGCCCGCATTCAACCAATTTGCAAATGAGATGGTTAAAAAGTAATGGAGAATGCAATGCAACCACAGCAATGTCAGTACTGTTTAACTGACTCCTGATTTTCAGACATAGACTTCGTGATTGGGCTGGATTACAAGGATTACCACCGCACTACCAGAATGGTTTCTCCGTCTCAGTTCAAGGATTGGGAATCATTCATAGCACCGCACATCTGGCAGAACAAACTACGTTTTGCACTGAATCCGGCAAAGAAAGCGAGATTTCTCCGCTCTTTTCTTAACCCAGTGGATTTTGCAGTTAATAACATGCAGAAGTATTATCAGTGTGCATTACATATTTTAAATGTTAACAACACAGATAATATCTGTCTAATATTTGCCTAATTTATTTAGTGTGCAGGAGTGGCTAGTCCTGAATTTGCCAACGCACCACTCGCATCATCGCATGGCTTCGGAACGGCGGAATCTGTTGCCAAGTTGTATGGAATCCTGACTGCCGGTAGGTTGTTTGTTAATGTCTCTCTGTGTAGAGGGCCAACATTCTTTCAGTCAATTTCGGTCAATTGATGTTTTGCTATAAAATTGCACATCAAACCTGCAGCAATTGGTTTAAGGGAAGAGTTTTAGGCCTTCAGGAAAAGCGAACAGGTGAAATCATTCTTTTCTAAGAGTGTAATGCACCTCATTCCTTCACTTAAAATTCTCTTGTGTGCTGAACATTGTCATTGTATTAACTTGTTAGGTACTTTACATAAAAACAAAAATGGGTACTTCTTGTAGGTGATAAATACAAAGGCAGGCGACTCTTATCTAGAGAAACAGTCAAGATGTTGGCTGAGGTTCTGGTATCAGGACCAGATGAGATTCTGTTGTGGTACAAAACTTTCGGCAGAGGAACGTCCCCAATACCAACATGTGCGGTAAGTACGCCGCCACTTTATCCAGAAAATCGGTGACTTTGTCTGTGCATTGTCTTCGAAGTATCAAAATGTAGCTAACAATATGTTCCAGAATTTCAAAATAGCTGACACCAGGCTCATACATTACACCTTTAGATATTCTGTAACCTTAAATTTGATATCTGTTCCTTCCACGTCGCTGCATTAGTACTCTGCCATTTCAGGGTTCCATCATGTTCGGAACTTCCGGATTTGGTGGACAAGCTGGATACGGAGATCTTGAACACAACCTTGGATACGCCTACCTTACAAATAATTTGTGTCAGTATGAACTAGGAGACAATCCTAGATTTCTTAGACTTCAAAAAGCCACCTATGAGTGTATCCTGGATATTGAAAAAAACTCGAAGAAAGATCGTTAGCTCGTGGTGACTATTTATCTTAAGTAAGAAGAAGGAACAGCATCTCCAGAAACATACGATTCATCAGCAGCGCTTCATTTTGTCAAAGCGAATAAGACTTTTCCTTCAATGGAAAGTGGTATATTTGTAATTTGACCATGAACTTGTTGTTGGCCTTGTAAATAAAATTCCCCACACATTATAAATAGTTATGCTGTTTTAAAATACAATGAGCTCAGGGTAGGAGGAGCTCATGTGATGAAGTTTCTGTTTGTCTGTATAGAAAGAAGAGCCCTGCCAGCTCTTCAACTTACTATTGAGAAATGTTAAAACTGTGCTTAGCAATATTATGTTTGCTGCCAAGAATAAAGCTACAGAAAAGAACAGTGAAGTAGTGTGACTATTTCTTTATTCAGGATATATACAAAGTTCATAGAGAGCTCAGAATCCGGATATAACAAAAGATAAATGTAAAGATGTAGATCTACATCTGTTCTATCTGCTTCATCAAGTTAAACAAGTCTTTCCGGAGAAGTAACGCAAACGCTTACGCTCTGTTGACGCATATGCTTTTGTGAGAATGAATTTGTAAATATAGTCAACGTTGTGCAAGAAAATACAACAAAATTGAATGTTTATAATGAAAACAGATACCGATACATGTAAAATAGAATTATTTCACAAAGGCTACTGGCATTTCTAACGAAAAGAGAAAGCGACGTCTCCTGTCGCGACAAGTTTGCCCACGGTCGACCGATCTTTTGACCACACCGGTATTTACTTGCGGAAATTATTCCTCCGCCCTAAAACTTGTCCAATTTATCATCCTGGGATAATACGTACTACCAGTACAATAAAAAGAAACAGCAATTTAACTCCACATGAATGATTTGTCCTTTAGACCTACTTACTTCTTTTGTTAGTTTCTTCAGTTGCTCTTACCCACAGCTAGCCGATGGTATTTAGAGAAGTGTGTGTTTCTATCTGAGTTTCAGTCAATGTTATGAACCTCTGTTATGTTTCTGTGTCATTTTTAAAATTATTACAAAAAAATTAATATTTATTAAATTTCTAATTCTATTTTTTGTACATATATATTAAATGTGTCATCAAATATCAGTTTTACAAAGAAAAATTCTGAAAAGTTCCCAATTCGCTATGAAAAGTTACACATTCATCCACACTGGTGTGCTAGAGGGTACCACCAGGAATAGGTTTCAATTCCCCGGGAACCAATCACAGTATATTTCTACAACATGTGACCATTTTGGTCACATGACTGCCACTTTGTCCATAAAAATCAACCAATTTTTTTCCTATTTTGATAAATATTATTTAAAAATATCACTGATTACACCCTAAATCTCTGCCAATTCTCTTCAAGTGAACTCAAACA
>JBCAUG010474876.1:0-15487 GCA_038406175.1 Haplosyllis leylae
TGATGTAGCACAGGCATTTTGTAAAATCGTGACTATTGTAGCTTGCGGTAGTAACAGTGAACATAAGCATTGGAGGCATGGTGCACCAAGGGTTAATGTGAATTGTTGTCAGAATATGTCTTTATGATCCACTCATTAATGTATTATTTTATCATAGTGTGAATAGAGGATAGAGTTATAGAGCACAGGTTTAAAAATAGAAATCTTTATTTTTATCCAACACTATAAAATACTCATTGAGCACTTCTAAGCTACTGTACACTATCCTAGATACCTCAGGACAATTTACTTATTATGTGTGGAGAATTTTGTACTCTGTGTGAAATGTGTATATAACCAGTGCCCTGTACTACAAATCTTGATAAATTGTTGATAATTTTCTTCACAAGTATCTACAATTTATAGTCAATTTAACTTCTTTACTTGGTGTTAGAAAATGAATGCTCAGTACTAAATATGACACCAATTACCATTTGTGACTCTGTCATTGACACCCTCGCAGTTGGGGTACATTTTAAAATATTTTTATGATTTTTTTTACAGAAAAAGACATTGGTCATAGTTAAAGGGTTTAGTCAAATGTCGTAGGTTTCGGATGAATGAGTTTTAGAACAATTTTTAGAGCAGAAAGTCATGTTTATTACAATCACTGTTGCAACCAATGTTCCCACAGCCCTCTGAACAGTTGTCCTGTTATGAGGAGGATGTAGCAAAGTTAAAATGAATAATTTTCAAAGCTACCACATGGATTTTAGAAAAAAAAAACATAACTGATAGGTCCTCACTTTTTGATTTGTGACTTCCTTGATTTCTCTTCAGTAAGTCATATTTTGACTCTATCTTATGTGTCATCGTAAGTTGTAGTGCCATTTTGTCTAGTGATGAATCACTTTTGTTGACATTCCACAGTTTTAGCACAAAAACGTACTGGTAATTTGCGGAACCTTGTTTCCATATGGAAGTCAATAAATTTTGGTACAAATTGTAAGTCAGAATTTTGCTCAGTTCTGTTAAGGCTCTGTATCTTGAATTGTGAGTATTCTTTCTTACAGTGACATCAATCCAACTCTTGGTAAAAAGACGAAATTTTAATTCTAATGAAATGATAGACTTGTCGATCCCAGACTGGATGAGAATACGGTCTATTTTTGTCTTATTGTTTGTATGTTGTTTCCCAACCTGACTTACCCTTGGTACCTTAAATCCAAATTCATTTCTTATGCAGTTTGTTTTGGATGGAACTGAGCAGAATTCTACTGAATGTTGATGTATTGATTCTGGAACAGGAATTCTTTGGGTAACTGGTACATGTATGAGTCCATTGATACTTCTTTTTAATGTGTCTTTTGTTGATGTTACTTGTGATAGCATTTCTTCAGCTGCAATTATGTAATCATATGGGACATTGTTAAGTTGGCCATTGATTTTTGTGATAATATCTCTTGATGTTGCTGGCATAAGTTGTAGATGACAACTTTTAAACATGTGTTTTGCATCTGAAAAGCTAACTTCCACATTTCTCCTGGTGTTAAATTGAATGACAACACAATGACCTTTTCTAAAGTTAAAATAGAGAAAGGAGTGACCAGAATTATCAAAGCTAATGTCTGAATAGTATATAACTGATGATAGATATTTCCGACATTGATTTGAGAAACACCACATTTTGAACAAACATGGATCAAATAGAACTGGTCTGAAAGTAGTTTGAGATAAACTCACTGATACATTTATTTCACTGTATCCCTTGTACCAGTAAAGTATAAGAAACAATGATGACCTGTGAGAATAAAATCTTCTGATTTTCTCATGTGACTTTTCACATATTGTAAAACTTTCTTTATAATATCCTTCAAAATTTTCAGTGATAACTAATCCTCCAAAATGACAGCTTGGGTTATATATGCCTTTGTAAGTTAATTGATCTGCTGTACCATTAATTTGAGAGTTAATACTGCTTGCTATGAAAGTTGAGTACTTACCAGATGTCAAAAGTGGATTTGGTGGGTGAAACAAAAGGAATTTGTTATGATCAACCCTGACATATCGATTAATTGAAACTAATTTTGAACTGTATGTAAATAAATTGATCACTGATGAAACTAAATTATATTGTGAAACTACTTGTAAAATACATTGAAAGGTTGAACAAAATGTATATCTAATATGTGTTATATTCAATGAAGGTACTGAAAATCCTGGTCCATCATATAAAAGGACAAATACCTGTAAGACTGATATCTCTTGCTTTATTTTTACATGGTATACTTTGGCCAATTGTATCAGAAAGGACAGAACATAAATGGCCCTTACTTTGTAAGAAGGAAAATGTGATATTATGTCATAATTTGAAAAGTTATCTGTCACAATATTAGTTATTAATGTTCTGTCAATTAGTGTGTAACTAACATTTAATATAAATTCCAAGTCTAACTGTGTAAAAATTTCAATTGCAAGGTAACTGAACTTTGGATAAAAGTTAAAGGGTGGGTAGTGCCCACAGTAAATGAATGACTGGGTTTCATTCATGGTATTATTGGATGTCAGTAATTTTATCCATTCAAAATTACAACTTTTTGATCCCCCAAGGGAAAACAATTCGTAAAATGTAATATTCAGCCTAATCAATTGGTCAACATGGAATGTTATATTGTGCAAATGTGGATGCTGAGACAAAATAGAAATGTCCACTATTCCAGATGTCTTTTTCACAGTGAGATCTGCACAAAAGCTAATTACTTCATTATTCAGGAAACAGTTCATATACACATTATATTCTGAGCTATATTTGTACTCAGTTTTGAATCTAAGTATCAAATACTGTTTTGAACATTGTAGCACCATTATTCTGGTACTTTCATAATGTACATCTGTGCTACTTCTTGTACTCTTGCCCAAACAATTATACAGCATCATAATATTATAGTTATTCCAATGTTTAGGGAGTGCCTTGAAAACATCTATTCCTTTGTTTGCAACATGTTTTAAAACAATATCACTTGCACAACTCTTTCTCAAAAAAGGTAAATATATCAGTATCAAAATCCACATTTAGAGGTGGTATCCTTGTTTTGCAAATGTTTTAACAAGGTTAGCTCAATTTAGCTCACATAAGAGTCTTTCCTTAAAAATTAATGACAATAGAAGTAGAAAGAACCTTTTTACCACTGTTAAATTAAACTTATATACATGTGCCTGAGACATTTGCTTCACAAAAATTAACCTTTTATTCTTCTTTGTCCATCACTTTCAATGTCCATTGTATCTTTTTGTAAGAATATGCACAAAGTAGTAGTAGCAGTGGATCATAGGTGTGGCTTTGAGGTGGGGAGCTAACCCCTACCTCAATAAAAGATTCTTCATGTACTGTTGGAAGTTGGCACTATTTTGCATTGATTACTATGGCGAGTATTTGAGATCTAAGTGAAATGGAGTTCTATATGTAATTTATTAATGTTGGTTTCTTCACTTGAACTTTTGCTCAAGGCTCTCCCCTGAATGAGAAATATATTCCATCAGAGAATGAGATGTAAATCTAGACGAAAGTGATTTCCATTAATTACTTCAGATGCTATTATTATTTGTATTAAAGTAAATTAAGTAAGCCTAGTAGAAATACTGAAACAAGTCAAAAGAAGTACGAACTGAGGAAAACTCATTGAACAATGCCTCACGGATCCGCAACATTGTTTCGTGAATATGTTATTTTCAAATTTCTCTTAGAATACAATAGAAATAATGTTCAAAAGGAATAGAATATCTTACAAGCGTTTGATTTTAATTTTAACTTGATACTTTTTATTGGAGAAGTTCAACTTTTCTAAATTAACAAAGGCCAAAATGAGAATATTAAGTTTTAGAATTGAAAGTTTCCTGTAATTGATACTATTTTGACAATAGATGTATTAAACCTTTGAAACTACTTTAAATCACTGATTTGTATTCAAAAGAATATCTTAGAATTTTTGCATTGCCAATTGTTCGAAATGTCAGCGCATAAAGCTTATGTGGGTTGACGTTCTGACATTCCAAAATATTATTTTTTCATTTAATGCTCAAATTTGTGATGGGCAGATGAAATGTTCATTAATGGTGAAGTGCTTTATCCCATGCCACTGCAAATATTTTAATTTCAGTGGACTGTGATGAGTTGTTCACAGACCACAGTCTTGTACGCAATTCTTTACAAACATCTGTCTGAATTTCGACTGCATTTTCTGAGCAAGAAAAACATCATACTGGTACACGTACGTAGTATGAAGGAAGGTAATGTTTCAAAGGTGTCTGTCATTCTGTTCCGCAGGGAGGACCTGTCCCTCTCCCTCCTGACAAAGAACTCTCGACTCATCCCCCCCCCCCTTCGGACCAAGAACTGTTGACCCGACCCGACCCCTTCTAGGACTGGTCTAACATGGCCACCAAGTTTAGAATGATCAGACGGTAAGTACGGGATGGGGAGTGGTCGGTACGCCCTCTACTAGAAGGCTTTCTAAGTGTTGTCGCTAAAGAAAAGTAATGTGTGATTAGCTTAAATGCTTCAGATATTTCAAATAATATTCAGTCGGTTGATCCAGGTGAACCGTGTGAACAATCAAAATAATTGACCAGACGAAATTTAAATTATTTTATGCTGATTTGAACCCGATTTTTTTTCAAAGCAATTTTGCTATTTTTTCTGCAAAAGCGAACTAATGTTCCTAAATGTCTAAATTTTAGTCATATTTCAGTAAAAAATGTTTCGAAAATTGAAAACATATACAAGATATCTGTAGTTTGATTCAAATTCTATATTTGATGTGACAGACGAGAAAACGAGGAATGCAGACCTCATAAACACCAACGTAAAGCATAATTCGCAAAATTGACATTCTACGAGCTCACGTGGCTGATAAATCCATCCCATTCGAGAGTAATTTTAATCTGACTGAACAGAAATAGAGCCTACGTTTTTACATTGAATTATTTTCAACTTCATGGTATGCAGCAACACGTTCATTCAAGAAAAAAACAGCTGGGATAAAAGCAAATGGTTGCGCTAGAAGTAAACAAGAAAGCCTGAGGCGAACCACTGTTTAGAAACCAATGACCTGGAGCCATCAGCAACTAAGCAAACAGTTTTGCTAAATATTAACAAGAAAACTTGAGATACTCCTTTGATGCCTATCACCAAGGTGATAAGTCCATCCAGATTACTGGCAGTCTTGTTTCTTCCCAATCAATGTAAAAAGTCGTAATGTGCCTTGGCGATTTTATCTTAAGTAGGCCTATTTTAAGCTGCAGTCAGTGGTGGGAATTTGTTTACAGAATGCTACCATGACGTCATAATGATGTTATGTCATAGCAATGGGCCAGACTATTGTGACTTTTCACGACGTCGTATTTTTATCTTTGAATCTTTTTAATCTTGTGACCTGTTCTAGGTTTCCCTAAATTGTACAAAGTTGACAACGTTGCTAACAAAGGCTTGCATGGGAAAGAGCAAAATAAATTCAGCCAAAAAAATTTACCCCAATGGGCATTGAACCCAGGACCTCTTGATCACCACTTTTATGTTCTACTGACTGTGCTGGCCAGGTATGTGTTGGGTAGGAGATTTCTGAAGTGAGTTTTGTGCCATGCACCACTTCACATATTGAACTTCGATGATTTCTAGAATCATTAGAAAGTGACTTCATATAGGCCCTAATACTGGAGACTGACAAACAAATAGTTGACTTAGCTCAGTAATTAGAGTATTGGTATGATGATCAAGATGTCTTGGCTTCAATCCCCACTGGGGACGGTTGAATTTTTTTGCTCTTTCTCGGTGTTAGCTTGATTTTGCACTAAAACAAAAAGAGAACAACTATTATTACAAAAATGAAAGTGAAAGCTTACGTGTTGGTTTGGGACCCGAAGCCAAATGGGCCAAACTGCCACTCATTCATTTAATCGTTTCACATAAATCTCTGCAAATTCCACCAAATTTACATCTGGCCGTGTCTCTTGTCCACTTCAATTGACTTATCAAGATAGATAAGACTGATTAACGAGATTAGGAACCTTCTGGCCACAATCCCTTTCTATTTTTTATCTCTAATGCTGCATTTTACTTAGATGGCTAAGTAATCGGCTGTGATGGGGATGGGTGGGTGGCATGTACCTCTTAATAACAAATGTGGACAAATTGCAGAGTGTGACTTTTGTGGTTTCGGTTTTCTGAGGCGCGTTCCTTGATATTCAAATCACCACAATATTAGATTTACCTGCATGTAAATTTGGGAAAAACTCGCATAGGATTGGACTGCTGAATTTTCATGGTGTAAAGGAGTAGTTATTTATGTGGTGTATAATCATTTGAAAGTCAGACTTTTAATTCCCTATATATTACCCATGATGACAGCTGAACGTTGGTCTTGTATTGATATGGACTCTGATATTGATTGTGTTCTGATTTTTTTTCAGTTACAAAGCACTCCGCAATAGATTATGATATTTTACAAAAAAATGCACCATGTTTGCATGTGTGTAGGTATAATATTTATTGTGTTGATTTATTCTTACACTGTAGACCACAAAAACATTTCAACCAAGTAGATTTGTTTGTAATTTTGCCATGATACTGTCTTAACATTAAACAACTTTGTTTTGACCTTCAGATAGCCTTGACCTTTTATGTGAAGTATGATCTTTTATTCATTTGACCTTTATCTATTTACCTTTGCACAATGACATAAAAATCTAGATGTTATAAATATATAATGAAAATAACGTTCCTGTTCAAAAGTTTTAGGTTAAACAAGGGTACATACAGACATGACTGAAATTAAATACGTTGCATCAGAAATAATATTTTTAAAAGAACAACAAAACAAGTCTTTGCACGCCATCCTGGATGATTTGCAGTTTTTGCCAGACTTTGGTCTTGAAATTGGCCTCCATATCTCCTTTCACCACTTTCATTCTGGAGCCATTTCTTGAGTTGGCCACGAATTACAGTCCCAATGCCCATTTACAGTAATTGAACCGAACTTGAGTCCTGTTCTATGAATCCCTCCCCTGTTATTTGGCAGTTTTCCTTTCACCGACGCATGGCCCACAAATTTATAACCATATTTGTATGAAATCACAGCAGTTATCACCATGGTTTCTGATCCACTATTGTTGTGAACGGCAGGGGGTCTCATCATCAATGACAATATCCAAGTTTGCTTCCGAGAAGAAAAGTTTTCAGTAAATTATTGTCGGATCCAGTTAGTTTCGGAAATAAAGCCAGTTCTTGGAGAATTTTAGCACAGTTATTTGTCTTTCACGAGAACTGTGTTCCAGGCCAGTTTCTTTGGGTTTTCAGCAAAGTTGTTGGTTCTTCCACTTTTTCTGGTACAACTTCTGGTAGTATCACTGTATAAGCACATAATCACATAGGCTATTCATATTATCTTTAAGACATCTAAGGGCAGGTCCATTTGATTTTTCTCTAAATGGCTTTCACTTAATTCATTGAATTCAGTGAATCTTGACTAAATCCAAAAATAGTATGGTTACCAGAGACAGTCCATAAGTCACAACAGATATACTCCTCCATGCAGTAGTGAAAAGAAATTTCCACTAGTTTGGTATCTGTTCCAAATGGTGAGTGGCAACAGACCTCAAACCAGAGGTAGTTATGGAAATCCATTGGTATTACTACTGTCATAGTATGAACAAATTCACAAAATACTGTTTATGGTCATACATCTCTCTATTTTTCTTTTATACTGCAACCATTTGCAATATCATTCGATACTGTCTTTTGGCTTCTAATTTGGCTTCCAATCAAGGAGGTTTGGCTATTTCTTTGATTGGTAAATTAATCTAGGGTTTGTGACTGTTTGTGACGGAGTCTTGACTGTTGGACAGAAAAGGTCATTCATATAAATGATGTTATTCAGCCTCAATCTGGTTGGAATCCCCTAGCCAATCAAGCACTGTTTGTGACAACAGTTTGGCTTTTTCCAGGTGCCAAATGTGACCAGTGAAGTGATTGGTTCATAGATCAAGGTCAGGTCAAGTTCACAGCCTTGAACTGGACTGAATCTCCTTATTTGGGCATGAATGACACTCATTTTGCACGTGCCACAAAATTGGGTCAACGACGCAACGTCATATTTTATGTATTGATACTGACAGAGCTTTTGATAAAACATGGCAGTTGAAGGTTTATTAAATTTGATCTGCAGCCTCTCAATGAATGGACCTTGGCTTTATTTGTAAATCTTATTTCAGAATTTCTCATGGAATAGGAATTAATTGCGGCTTCGCATGATGGCGAAGGGCGTGGGTGAATTGTGTCGTTTTTTATTGATACGAAACTAATAATTGATTTTTCTCCTTTCGAAACGAACTGCAATGTGTCAAATTAGTCGAATGTGAAAATGACCGAAGTTGACTACTATGAACAAATCAATTCAACTTCTTTCAATTTTTGAGGATTTTTTATCGGGCATCTTTGGGGACATTCGCATTTGGTCTATGAATACTTGTTATACGGTAAGGCGTGTTTATTAACTCAATAGTGCGAGGAAGCACTGGACCTTAACTGCGGAAATTAATAGGCCGTGGCTTAGGCACTTCTGGTGCCTTGTTTAACACTCCGTCAATTTTGGTTGTCCGAACGTCTGTCGTGGTGTTCTTTGTCTCTTACCTATCCACCTCTGGTGCTACACCTGCCGACCACCTAATGGCCAATATGACATCCATTTCCCTTACCCACTTTCTTTTTCTCCATTTCCCTTACCCACTTTCTTTTTCAAACAGTCATGAAACGCACATTGTACACGGTTAGTACTAATTTGACACTTACGGATTTACGAAGCAGTCGAATATGGAGAAATATTTTCCTTTAATGATCCAGGTTAATGATCCAATAATCCGGAATGTTTCTTCAAGATTGCAGTGAAAGCGAAACGGAATGTAGAAAGGTATTTGGAGCTGGTAGAGTCTTCTTGTTGATCGAGTCTTTAGCTTTGATTTGATGTTTATAAAGGCTTTTTGGCTGGCGTCTACATTTTTTACAATGGCGTTTTCTCTAAATGGAGCAGAACTGTCACTGAATTCACTGAATTCAGAGAATCTGAGAAATCACTGAAGCATGAATTAGGTTCAGTATAAGGATCTGCTCTGTTACCTGTGTCTCTGGTGGTCTAGGGGTATCATCTCTGTCTCTTACACAGGAGATCCTGGGTTCCAACCCTACATTGCTCATTTTTAATTGTTTTAATTTTTTGTCACTGAATTCAGCGAATTCAGTGAAAACATTTAGAGAAAACTCCAATGTCTCATAATAAGTACGGATGCAATCAGTATGCAACTGGTAGCTAAAAGAAAACGGGTTATGTCACCTCCCTCACTGGCAACTGAAGGGCGGGGAAAAGTTGTCTCTCAAATGAAGAATAATCTTGGTGAAAAAAGTAAACGTTTCTTTGCTAAAACAACGTCATAATATTACCTCGTCGTTTAATTCCAGAGACTTATTACCAAGACTTTCTGCGTTCTTTTTGTATTTGTACAAACCGCCTCGTGCATAGGTCGCAAGAAGAACAATCAGTATGAAGGCGGTCAGAAACTAGGGAAGAACAAATTGTAATCCAGTTTTTGATAACTCGATCAATGGCAAATGAAATCCTTTCAATTCTTCCATTGAGTTAATGATTGATTGGATGGATGATTGGTTTCGTGTAGTACAGAATACTTTTTCCAAGAATCTGGATTTCGATGGAATGGTTTGTGTGATGTTCATTTTATGTCTCTTCTCTCTCGGTGTGATTGGATTTGTTAAGACGTATTATGTACCGCATTAAATATTTCGTGAACAGTGAGATCAGTGAGTTCAGCAGGACTGTGGCCACTGTGAAATGTGAGGCGCTGTGTGGAGGCAGATCTATTACTTACAGGAAGGACAGGGTGTCTAAAAAAGACGTACTTTGGCATGATATGTTTCGTGAACAGTGAGATCAGTGTGTTCAGAAGGAGTACGGCCATGTATCAAACGTGAGGCACCGCGTGGAGGTAAAATACATTACTGACCTAAGGTACAGAGTTCTTGAACAAAATGAACGTATAGTGCATCATATTCGAAAACTGTATTAAATTTAAAATGAAACTGCGTAATTATTGTATTACAAAACATTACAAGAGCATAGTTATTCAAATATAGCTGTGCTAAAAATCCCACAAAGAACAATAAAAACCAAACTGTGACAGATTCCGTTCACATAACCTTGTTTAACAACACATTGTGCTGTTACTAAAGTTACGTTGCCTCAAAGAATGTTTATATAGAGAATGTTATCAACATCTGATTATTTGGCAAAGAACAGTTGCTCCAAATTGATATCTGGCCCACCCACCCACCGCCATCACAGTCGATTGATCACCTTAGCCATCTAAGTAGAAGTGCAGCATTAGAGATAAAAATATAAGAGGATTGTGGCCAGAAGGCTCCTAATCTCGTTTATCTGTCTTATTTGTGTTGATAAGTCAATTGAAGTGGACAAGAGACGCGGTCAGATGTAAATATGGTAAGGTCTTGCTGAGATGTTTATTACAAGAATGGCTAATATTGTCACTCTCTGCAGATACGAGACATCCTTATCAAAATTTTAAAACTTTTAGTCTACACAGTGCCATCTTTCTTTACTTGAAAGCACGTGAGGCTGAAAAAGATCCAGGTGTGGATGATACCTGAAGTTCAGGTGCTTGAGATTTGCTCCATACAGCCGAGGCGGAGTGGCCAAATTTTTGGGGCGTTGTGCTGCGACACGCTCAATCGTGGGTTCGAGTCCCACCAGTGCTTTTGGATTTGTCTGCAAGTATGCGGGTCAAAGGCTTGGCTGCCATGCTGACCGTCATACAGTTGGTAGGTATTGCACCAGAGGTGAATTCATCTGAGGAATTCCTTGTATGCAGAGGAGAAATCAGTCAAATGAGGAATCCTTCCTAGCTTTGAAACCCAGGGCAGACCTCACCAGAAGTCCAAAAGCGGGGTATCAGTGGTCCCACAAAGAGGACTTGTGTCCTCCCAAAAACAAATTTTCCTTATACGTTAATCCAAGGACCGTTGTGTGTAGGTGACGACATGACGTAAAGTAGATAGTAGATCTAATGGTCAAGCGTTGTAGGTATTCTGTGGACATCTGGTGCCAACTGCCTTGGGTGGATGGCTTGTTTGTGTACTTCTTTACCTGTATTTGATGGGTTCCTCAGATTTACCTCGAGTGCGATACCTGCTGACCTTTTCCTTTAACCACTTCCTTTTAACAAGCTTTGGTAGGAGTCGAACTCGTGCTACAGTTTGCGGCAGACAGGCACACAGTTCAGTAGGTTTGCTGCTCAGGACGTGCTGACCCAAAGTCCATGAAAGAGTGAATCAATGATAAAAATTGAAATTTAACCCGGGGTTCCCCAGAAAACGTCTGGCTGAGGGTATTATGCTTTTTGAGACATAGTAACACCTCCGGGATTCGAACCCCAAACCCTGGCACAACATGCGAACTTGCTAACCACTAGGCCAGGAAGGCGACTGTGATAAAACTTATATCCTGACTTTTAGATCAGGATAATCATTCATGATACATAGATATCAAGTAGTTAAACATCAATTCTTAATCATCACTGAAATGACACTATACAAATTTAAGTTTCTGAAATCTAATTGGACAAAAACGTACTCAGCATTCAAAGTTCTTGCCCATGGTTCTTTAAGTCTGACACTGTTGTCGCATCACTACCAGATCAAGCAGCATTCGCCTTCCTTTCCCTTTTTCGAAATTCACTTAAATTTGTTAAATCGGACAAAAGGAAAAAGTCACCATATTTGTGTTCACAGAACTCATTTACTTTCTGCAGTTGCCATTAATAGTACTTTTGATGTGTACTGATGGTCACATTCAGTAATTCTAATCAGTTTAAGAAGGCAATTACTTCTTTACTGACTGTAAATTAGAACAAAATAAATAACCAGATTGAAATTGTACCATTCACTTTCCTTAAAAAAAACATAATCTTCTATGTTTAGACTCATTTTGGCCTGGCTGCAATTCAAACTAATTGACCAATATGTCTCGGAAATTTCCCTGTCCTGATTCTGGCAGATGAACCATGAGTCCAATATTGATCAATCTGAAACCTCTGTGGGGGAATCAATACATCAGACATTGATAAAACTCATTTATCTTGATGAATTTGCTTTATTGGAATAGAAGGAGCCATAAGTATGTGAATGAAGCATTTTGCACACATCCTTGCACATTATTAGTATTCATATCACTGAAAGGAGTAGATTTATCACAGAAGAAACCTGCAGCTTAATTGATGTGAAATGTTGTGGAAAATGAAATTGTGACAGGAACAGGAGAATATTGAGGCAATTTTTCATTTACCGAACAGAAACCCTGAAAGGACTGCAGGGTCTGGAACCTGCTGGGGAAATCAATTATCACGGTCCATGAAAGATGGGCCTTTTTCTGCCTCACTCTTCTAGCTGAGAAACGCAGTATTATTCTTCTGATTTCGCAATGTAATAAAGTGTGTTTGCCTAAACGTGTACTGTTATTCTGATTAGTTTACCTCATAAAAGTATATTGTTCAATGACTCATTTACATAGACAGGGATGGATAAGGATCCCTGTCAGGGGACAAGGCACTGTCCCGCATATGGATTCAGTAGCCATTTAGGGATGGGAACCCTTCCCTTTTTGTGTGCAGTGTGAAGACTTCATGGTACAACTGTTGCCGTAGACCAATCTCGTGGGAATCCTTCGGATAGGTATCCAAACCTATATCTATCATTTCTTACTTTTAAATGTAGCAGTTATTGGCAACACTGCATATAGTGTTCTGGGTGACAATCTTTGTCTCTCCGTTCAAAACTATTTCCAAGTTTTTAGGGGAAAGTTATGAAAACCAAAACAGAGAAGAACACGAGAAACGATACGTTAAAAAAGTACAATTTCAAATGGGGATTAAAGTGCTCAATCACGATATTAAAATGCCATTTTTGCTTTCCGGTGAGTTTTTTTTAACTTAGCGCTTGAATTAATTGCACGAGTCGATTAGAGTCAGCTTGGTGATTTATTTAGAGCTAGATCTACCCGCAAGATTTTCTTCTTTAAGGGTTCAGGACAGGCTTTGGCGCTGCACACTTGGCACACTGCACTCATTGGTGGGAATTTGTTTACACAGTTCTAATGTTGTTGTGACGTCATCTTGTCAGAACGTCTTTTTGTAGCAGACAACAAGTCATTTTTTACATATGTGTGAATGGTAGTATCAGTTATCATCCGAGTAAGGAGGGGGATATCATATTTATTAGTACGAGTGATGTGTCTTGTGTGATATTACCCAAGGGCAAAGCCTGAGGGTAATATCACACAACACACATCACAAGTGGGACGATGATGATTTTATCCTATGACTAAAGCTTTAAATTTAAGGATTTTAACTTTAAAATGAAGCAAAACCACAAAAGGGTGATCATCTTTTACCAGGGTGATATCATCTCTTACCAGGGTGATATCATTTCTTACCTGGGTGATATCATTTCTTACCAGGGAGATATCATTTCTTACCTGGGTGATATCATTTCTTACCAGGGTAATATCATATTTATTCAGTTTTTGTCAATGGCAATTTAACATTGCACTGTTACTGTCATAGGATAAAACTTGTTATTAGGAGATTTATTTTGAATTGAGAGGCAAACAGGCCAATAGAATCCCCTGTTTCAAACTTTTGTGAATTTAGTGAACAGAGGTTGTAACATGGCAGACCACTGATTGGATCAGGAGTGATTTCCAATTTTTAGCTAATAATCAGGGTCAAATGCACTCAATAATTTTTCCCAACGTTAAATAGGAATATGTAGAATTTCCAAAATGTCTGCCAAAAAGATCAAGCAATTTTATTGATACTCATAGGAATACAGTGAGTCTTCAACTTCTGCAGTCTGTATCGGAAATAGTATACATCTCCTCTAACTATTTAATGTTCGCAATGTATGATTTTCAGGTTGCGATGTTAGTTTGAGAAGACAGCCATTTGTATGCATGGAATCCTCAGCTTCATTTTCCGGGGATCAGTGGTAGATCCAAACACATGAAATAAACATTAACTGCTTTTGTTTAAATCGGTACAGACTCTGGTTAAATTTTCTGCCATTTCATTACTCTGGTTTCGAAATAAAATAAAGAACATATCCAGGAAAAAAGGAGATGGTCAAATAGTTTTGTTATCATTGTTCCGTGCTTTGTAAATTTCCAGTGATGCAAATGGCTCAACAGAAATTTGCCACATGAATAGAGGTGTAACTAGCATGCTGGACTGTTACGCTAAAACATTGTTGAATTCGACTTTGTTTTTGTGGAAAGAGAAAAAACTGTAGAAAGTGGACCTGAAGCTTAATGTGTCAAACAACTGGAGCACCAGAAACAAAAAGCCCACTGCAGATTTCGAAAAATTTAGGTTTGTATTATTTGAATCTCGCCACCAAAAAGCCATAAAATTGGTCATGAATGTTGGTCCTACAATAGTAAATAAATTGATTGTGCACAACTACTGAAATACATTTTGAAGAAAATACCACATTTAATCATCCAATTTGTAAAACTATGTTTCGTAATAGAAGTGGTGTCTGTTACCCTTTTGCAGTAACACGTCTAGGAAGTTGCTGGGTAGACAGAAATCAGAAATACACTGTTCAGAATGTATTTCAGTACTTGTGTACACTCACTTTTGAACCAATCTGCCTAGATCATAACGTTAAGCATGAGTAGTCTTATATTCCTCACGAGCACTATGCCAAGAATTGCCAAAAGTGGAGTCTTTTGAAAAAAGCTGGAAGTTAATGTCTGGAAGAACCAACATAAACAAAATGATCATAATGAGAAGGAAGACAGATTGATTGCAATCCCCTGGTAAACAACTCTGTAGACAGATAGATTTGCAATCAGTGCTAAACAACTGTGGGTAATGACTGACACTGCTTGGATGCTGACATGCTACAATCTGGGAGCCAGATCAAATCAGTCCAATCATTACATAGTGCCCACTTAAATGGATTTACATGAAGGTTGATTAATGTTGTTTCTGGCCATGGATTAGAGGCACTGCATTCCCATAATTGAACAGTCCAGTAGAGACTAATAGCTTACTGAGCAAAGAAAAGATTGGCTGTGGCTTATTTATGTGAGGGATAGTGCTGCCTCATGCCATGACTGCAATTTATCAATGAAACCTAAATCCACTGATCCATCAATCTAATAAATACACAAAAGCGTGTAAATTCTAGATATTAATTAAGTTCTAGCTTTGCCACAAAATAAACTACTACTGGTCCGTAAAGTGTCCCTGTATTCAGACATACAGTAAAGTATTTATGGACATCATTATGTCCAGTAATAGTGGCAGGTGTTTCCCCATATTTTTACCGCCCGCATTCCGAAGGAATGGGGAAGGTAATGTTTTCACAGGC
>JBCAUG010474987.1:0-30174 GCA_038406175.1 Haplosyllis leylae
GGGCCACTATGGAGGAATAAATTAAATATTGGAGGAGATTAATCCTTTGTTCTCAATAGTATGATCTATTATTAAAACTTAATGAAGTAGAAATTGGAGGAGATTAATCCTTTGATCTCAAGTGTATCATCTATTATTAATAATAACCACAAAGTTCAAAGGGCCATCTATGGCGGAGTGATTACATAATCCCCTGAATGGGGGATTACGTAATTACTCCGCCATAGTGGCCCAATATTCTCTCACATGGACAAGATGGCTGGGGGGGGGGGGAGTCCTTGCCAAATCTGCAAAGCTAGGAGTGAGCCAGTCTCCAAGAGAAACTCTTTCGCCACTTACTTTCTTCATTTTGTCCATCCACATTTGTATTCAGTAAATACTATAGTCAATTAACATGTAGCTTACTTGAACCTTCTTTACTTTTTTAATAGTTTCAAAATCCAAAATACGATGGGAAGTTATGTTTTTACACATGTCTGCCTGTTCATAGGTGGGGGGAAGGGAGAGGTACCCCCAGACAAGACAAGAGAGTCGTCCCTCAGACACAACGGGTATCCTCCTGCCCCCAGACACGACAGGGGTGCCTCCCACACCTTGACAGGACAGGGAGCACCCCTCCTCCCCCTCAGACAGGACAAGAGGTATCCCAGACAGGACAGGTGCACTCTTCTGCCCCTAGAGAGAACAGGGAGTACCCTTCTACCCCCATAAAGGGGTACTCTGCTGCTCCCAGACAGAACAGGGGGTACCCAATCCCTACTAGACAGGACAGGAGGTACCTCAACCCCAATCCTCCTGCCCATCTCACCCCTGTCCCCACCCCTGTATAGGACAGGGGTATCCTTCAGACAGGACAGAGGGTAACCTTTGGCCCCTCAACCAAGCAACCATAGTGTCCAATTATTTCTTTTATTAATTCTTCATCTTTTCTTTACCAGGACCCCCCGGGGGGTACTCTGCTGCCCCCAGACAGTACAGGGGTACCCCCACCCTCCTAGTAACCTAGCAACCCCTCCTAGTAACCTAGTACAATAGAATCTAAGTACTTCAAAATTGTATCAAAATTGTATCAAACTCCATCAATTTTATTGTCACCAGAAATTGATTTCTGTTCATAAAATGCAAGTTACCATTTTTGCCACCAATTAGCAAAAAACTACAATATTTCTTATAATATTTTCAATACTATGGCTCTGATCTGTGTTTGGATGAGTAAAAACATCTTTGGGATTAGGGTTTGATATGGTAATCATATGATTTATCTAGCTTTTGTACATGCATCTTTATGATAGAATGAACATTTATGATCTTTACTATCATGTGTAACAATTATCTTTAGATTAAATCCTACATCCTTTGCTCATCACAACTCCTCTTGCATGAATTCACACCTAACATATGCAGCAAAGTATTATGTAGAACTTTGACATGGATCTGCTTCACCCAATATATCTGTTCCACATTATTTTTTCCACCTCTATTGATACAGGAGTTACATGTTCACAATAACCAAATCTTGCATTGGCCATTATCAACTACATAATACAAATTACAGAAGACATTGGTATGTCAAGCAATTTCTGGCAAATATTCTTAATATTGAAATATATCTGAATCATACAGATGTAGCCTTTGACTGTATTTGGTAGAAAGCTAGTTTCATCTGTTTTAATAATCTCTGTCACAAATTGACACAAAGCATAACATTGATGAAGTATCAAAATTATTCCATAAAATTCTTCCATTACCATTTCCTTCATCTAATGCACAGTTTTGCCAATCATTATACCACCCCGCCATGTAATGTATCTTCCTATTGTTGTTCTCTTTATAATTCACTGCAGCCAACTCTTCTAACTTCTTATCATCCACTTCTTATCATCATATACTTCTTGATGCCATTCTTATTTTGTCACTAAAATTAAAGCAAACAACAATAAATACCCTTGAACATGACTTATCTAAAGTGCATGTGGGTAGAAACAATACAATTTCTATTTCCACCATAACTGGCTATGTACCAAATTTTCAATCAATTTCAGCCAAAGATTCTCTCACTTGACATTATGTTTTCATTTCATTAAACAACAGCACAATTACTCATTTAACCTTCCACACAATATGAAATAAGAATTTCAATCCTAATTTACCAAAAACACTACATCTATAGATAACCCCCTTACACAATCAAGTTCTTCATCACAATTACCATGTTTTTCTTTTCCAACTCCACTATCTTCATTTTCCAATAATACCACATCAATCTTGACCCTTACTGATGACTGTAACAAAGGCATTCTGATTTCACTATTCATATATCAAGTTTCATTCACAACACCTTAGCAATGCCCAGCCCTTAAAATAGTAACATTTTTGTACAATTTTCATTAAGTAAGATTTATCACACGGAGTTTTGTGTGTTATGGGGAATTAATGAACAGAGCCACGAAGTGGTGAGTTCATTAATTGTCCATGGCACACAAAACAAGTGTGATAAATTACTTAAATCATGATTCAATAGATGGATAGATAAAGAGATGAATAAAACAATTAGAATGTCAAAATATTGAGTTTTGTGAACAATAATCACGCCATGAAGAGCCTCCAAGTGAAGCATTCTCTGTTCTTTGTGTATTTGGCCCTCATTTCAAGTTTAGGAGTCATACAGTGTGGAGTAAATTTTGGATTATTAGCCAAGTTTAAGCTCACAAAAAATATACTTAGAATTATCTGTCTGAAAATGTACCTGTCTAATGTCTGGATATGTATCTACATATGTGTAAAAGGACAGAATTAATATTTCATGGTAAAAAAAATCATTGAAAATCGGATTTTAACAGTTCAGACCAGGTTGCAAAAATAGGTAAAAAATTACTAGATATGGGACCTATGTTTTTAATACATTGATTTTATGATAATATTCTTAATCTGCATGCAAAACTGATATAGTAACATGTGTCACAATGCTACTTTTCCATGATTTTTGTTTCAGTGCAACATGGTCAATGTGATTGACAGGTGGCAATTTTTGTGGCAGGTGTCATGCACTTGCCATTCCCTTATAAGGAACAAAAGACGTTCAGTTGTATGTTCATAGATATTAACGTATGGCTGGAACAATAGTTCACACCCGTAATCATGATTTAATAATAATTAATGTAGCTTTTGGATACATGCTAACAACTGAAACATTTGTTTCACTCATATATAGTTATCACATGCCAACTCGTTTGATAAAATTTCTATTCAGCGGTGTCAATTGTCTCGATAGAAATAGCACCGTTTCTTTTCTACTAAAGCTTTTCTGTTGCATTCTATTTAATAGAAAATGAAATCTGGAGAAACTGAGTGAATCCAGATGAATAAGAATATCTCCATGAATTGATAAACTCACAGAATTGTATAGACCTGTAAGACCTATTTATCCAAAGAAAAGCCAGAGATTATCACATTATGATATGATACCAGGTCTGTGTCAAAACCATGAGATTTGAGTTGGAATACTGTAGAAGTTAAAGGAATCTGAAGAAGTGGCCAATGTAAATTTTTTTCAAATGGCCAAATTACATTGATAAAGTCAAAATTATATAAGTTCGCTTGACATATCTGTATCTTTAGTGAACTTTGAGAAAGCCCATGTAATTAAACAGAATTTGTATGACTTTCGGTCAACTTATTTAATATCAATGTGTGTAGTTATCAGTGTTGTTATCTGTGCCTTTTCCAGAGGACAGTATTGGCAACGAACAACTTTGGCTTGTGAACAGACCATAAATGTATTTTTGGCACTGGTTGCTTCAAATGCAAATAAAATATCTAAAAAAGGGATTAAATTTTAAAGTGTAGTTATCATATGGCACGGGGTCTTGTTCGATGCGTTTTGATTTGGTTTATATGGTTGGAGAATTATTTTTTATAAAGTCATTTGTATAATCCTGTGCACGAAGTGGGTTTCCAAGAGTTAGTCCAGAAATTGTCTGTTGTATCGACTGCTCCAGTTGCTGAAACATGTATTGCTGCGAATGCTGAACAACAGAATGTGCAAAATCGTAAATTATTTTCTGACCTTCTTCTTCATCTATTCGAACCTTGGATAGGTGCCAATGTCACATCTTTTTAAGTAGACTTGGGTGGCACATGAGTTGCTTCCCAACTGAGGACTTATACTTTCATTTCATTGTCTTCCTTTGGTTTTTGGGCAAGTGCCACCAAATGATTGTGGTTGGGGCCCTTGGGAATCACTCCCTGGTCCACAGCCCTGAGATAATCTGTCAAGTTCATTACTTGTTCATTTGAGGTAACTCATCTGTGTTCAATATGTTGTATTCTGATATGTCTGTGAAATTGTGGTGTAACCACACTTTTCGAGTTATCAATAATTTCAGAATGACCACTAATAGTGGGTTCCGTGTAGGCATTGCTTTGTAGACTTCCTTGTTATTTCACGACTTTCTTGGTATCAGCAGAGTCCCGTCCAGCATCACTGAGGTACTTTGTGATTGTTTCTGGTCTGTCATTGGTTGTTCTGCATAATAGAAAAAGCTCAATCTGGCTTTCACTTCTTTGACATGTGCTTTCACCAGAGGATGGTTCAACCAATACTGCAAGGTTTTCTTGTGAAGGTCTTTCCTGCCAGGAAATCTCCTGAATATTGTCCAGCTTTTCTGGAGTAAAACATTTGTTTATTGTCAATAATGTGGTAATGTGATTGTAAAATTCAGTTGGATTGAATGGTCCTGGAGGAGCTGAAATATCTGCGATCAACACCCTCTTCAGTCTTATGGTGTGGTCCATCTACTGCTACTTGTCATTGTTGTCCAGAAATGCCTCCATTAATGTAATAATTTCAGCAAAACAAGAATCGGAGGGAGGACCTCCATGTTGTCCTATTAGCTTGGTCCTAATAACTAATAAGTCTTCACTCTCTGTATTCAGTAGTATAATAAATAAGTAACAGTGGTATTGTACAGTTGGCACTCTGGTAATGGGACTCTGCTACTTAAACTAGGTTGTGTGTTAGCTGTCAGTGTTTTTGGTGGGAACCCTAATGTGGTGCTTGTGCATAAGTTATATACCCCCCTGTGAAGCTGTACTATTGGTTGTTACACAATAGTGGGCTGTTTAGTGGTGAGCTGTCAGCAGTTACAGCTTTCTTTTATTTATGGCCTTACTTTAAGGGAGAATGTGGTTTCCCTCTCATGTATTATTAATAGATCTACCCTTCTTAAGGTAATCATATGTCATATTACCTTGCATGTGTTCTATGTTGCTCTGCTGACTTTTTGTAAGAAAACATGTTGAAGTTTTAAATTTCAGTTTTAGACCATCAAAATCCAGGCTGAATACCTGTAAAAATTAAAAAGGTGTGTAAATTTCAAATTTTTACCATTATTTAAATTAAAAATACGTGTAAATAAAGAGGATACGACAGAATTTTGAAGTTAATTTGGAAATTCTGTTGGGAATAGTGCTAAATGTGTCCAGCAAATAACCAAAATGACTGGATTAGAAATGCATTCAAGTTAGCTTCTTATTGGGCCAAAGTGGACTGCAGGCCTAAGTCTAGATGGCTTTGTTTTTGCAAAACATAGGAATTACATAATAGAGCTGTTTTGACAATGCATAAGTGCTTTTAATTTCTTAGAATTTTTTTAAATGGTCACCGAAAGTATTTAATCTAGAGGTGTGATATAATCTAACCAGTCTATTTCATTTCCAATTGATTCCAGTACTTTCAATATTTTTAATCAAACTAATTTCAATTAATCTCCTCAAAGGTATAATTTGAACTATTTTATTGGGTTGAAATGAATACATTAGGAGCCTCAGGTACAAAACAAGCATGACATTACTCATGTATAATTAGTTCTATCAGCCATTCTAAGTACTGTCTCGTCAAAACACAAACTAAATCAGTCTTCAGTTACAGATAATCATACCGCCAACATACGTATCATCACTCAGTGTTTGAACTCGGAGATAAATGGCTTCGACAAAAAGCTATTATTTGTCACCTATGTCAATGAAATATAGCTGTGAAAATCATTTGAAGTTCCTCCGACTTCTTGACAAAATCGTGTAGCATGCAGTGTTTTTAGCCTGAGGCAAGGGACGCCTTTGGCATCTTACATTACCCTGACAATGAATTGGTTCTCCACATCAGCAGCCAACAGCCTTGCAGGCTCTTGTCTTTCCTGAGTCTTCATTAATTTTCAGTGACATGTATTCATTGCCATTTGTAAGGTAAGACGTCTGAGTGTAAGGTTTGCGGTCATTTGACCTGGAGAAGCAATTGCTTGGTCGTGGAGATTTTAATGGTGGAATGGCCACGTTATTGAAGTTGCATGTTTTTAACTCAGAAATAGCGAGAGTCTTTAAGCAATCCATAACATATGTCACTTAATACATTTAAATATGAATCAAAATTAATTTCCTGCTCGATTTATTTAAATTATTTTTGACTGAAGGAATTGAATTTCATAAATACAACAAGGATTTATAAAAGAGGAATAGACATGTGTGTGAAAATCTGGATTTAGTATTTGATGCAAGAATTGGTGGGTAAGATTTTTCCTGAGTTTGTTAGAGAATGGTTTATGACATTAGCTGGCAATAAGTTAAGGTCTGTATAATTGATGTACACAATTCGTATTTGAATGGTTTCTTTAAATCATCATATTGGCCCCACAAGGTGCACCCAGTGCTTGAAAACGATTACATTAGACATAAATTTAAGCAATGTTGCATTTTATCAAAAAGAGTACCACCCAAATTTGAATAGATTTCATCCACACAATGGCTTTGCAAAAGGTACGGGGTCCGTTTTTAGAAAGATCTTCTAAAGAAGGAAGTTCTTTGATCTCTAACCATTTAATACTAAATCTGGGTATATGGCTTTTTGTGAAACCATGGGATGCTTGATGAAGACATAACTTTCAGTTGAAACTGTCAAATGTTTAAAGAACCTTTAGTTCGGTAGTTAGTCATCATATTAACAATAAGACGTTACCAATTGCCGCACTTTTTGTATTTTAACTCAATTTGATAGGAGAGTTTGAAGTGAAATGATGATACCTTTAATGGTTTCAGCCTAATGCAAAAAGACTTTTCCATTTTAATAAGTTGACGTTAAATTAATATTGTGAATTTGATAAGGGATTTTGAAGTAATGTTACCACCAATGCATATTCTTATTGGAAAGAAAATTGAGGTGCCGTTTCCATTTTAATATATAAGTAATTTTGGCTGGTTTCGAAAATGAATATAGAATTACAGACTGTCGAATCAATTTGTTACAAATGCAAATGCATGCAACTGCACAACAGGGCGAACGTTTGTCCGTCACACTAACTGTGACCCATGACGGGCGGTCACTCCGAATTGACCTGAACAGAACAAGTGATGGATCTCGTCTTGCATCCTGTGTGAGAATCATACCGCCACTATGGGTGCAGACAACCTATCATCACCTGACTAATATATCACTTTGAGCATCCATTTAGCTCTCATGAGGATATATTTTATGACACAGGCTGGGTGATCGTATTCACCCCTTTGAGATGTCTTATTTCCAAGTGAGACATTGCCATAAATTTATTACAAAGAAGTGAATGAGTCCAATTCTTCAGATGATGAAACTTCATTTTTCCCGCTGTTGTCGGGATGGGAATTAAATGTTTGATATTTTGTAAATTGATATTAACATTGCAAATTGAACATTTCCATATGTTTAAATTTTGTTTTATATATCATAGGATGTTAGGCATGGATTTTATAGGACAATTACCGTGCTGGATTACGTTACTGTTATTACTTATTACAAGTAAATTGTCACAAGCTGTTCCTGGAATTTACAGTCTAATGGTAAGTATCAGGAATTAAAAAGATCAGGCCCTACCTGAATGGGAACTGGTCATCTTCCTTGCCAAGAAAAATTGATGTTTTCGTAAATTGATCCTTCGAATGCTGTGTTAAATTAATCAAATGTTAAGTTATAACATTCAGTCAGATAAATGTCATGTTTTTTTCCAAAAATAATTTAAACTAAAATTTAGTCAAAAATGTCAATATTTTAAACAGTTCTCTGGCCTATGGTAGTGAGCAATGTTATATTTTGCAGACATGGGCAATTTTTGTGAATTTATTTGGGAATGTGGGCGGTGAAGTTTGGGGAAAACTGGAATCAATTTTAGACTCCTGAAAGCCTGTTGAACAACAGCATGATGGTCAAATAATAATTGCAAAAGCATTAGTAGAAATTTTATTTAGAATTTGACAGTTTTCAGTTAAATGCACAATCCGTACCCGTCTCATTTTTCAATAAAGACTTTTAAATGTCAGTTGACGATTTCCTTGGCAAATGATGTTTTGTTATGCAAGCACGGTTGGAGTAATTGTTGTGCAAATTTCAACATTTTCTGGAATCCAATCATTTTTTCACGCAGCCTTTACTATTTTGAACTTCCTTATCGTGAACTAGAGATGTAGCTTAAGTACTCCTACTTCCTCATGCGCTGCACTGAATCTATCTTTGTCGGAAGATGTTTCTGACGGAAGAGGTTTGACAGGCTGCCAGATTTTCCTTTCGCACGAAAAGTTTGGGACAAGACATTCCAGTTGCCAATACGCTATATTGTTTAGTTTTAACTGAAAGTTGGTATCAATTTCCCCTTCCTTGTTTCAGAAGAGAGATGGTGTTGAGGAACCAGTAACCAGAGACAATATGAGCAGCGAAGCTGCACAAATTCTGCAGCTGAGGCGAGAGATAGAGGACATGTCGAAAGAGCTGCTAGACACCAGAGAACAGTTGGAAAAACTAAAACAAGATGTGGGCGCCTATGCACACAATACCAACGTAATCAATCCAGAAAGATTTGAGGTAAAGATGTTATCTTGTGTACAGTTCAATATCTTTTTACAATGGTTTCATTGTTTTTCTTCATGTCTGAAGACAAGTTCTTAAAAGCAAAACTAAGTGATACTCTGAAGGGCATGAACTAAGTTTTTACCCTTTTAGTGCAAGTATACATGCATGTCGTTTACTTTAAGTCATCTCTTTCAAATAAAAAAGATATAAGGCAGGACCTATCTTTAAGAAAACAAGTAATGAGGGGGCGGATAAAATATGTTAAAATAAATGTGGGCGCGAAAAGGTCGAACGTAAGGTGAACCAATTAGATCTTACACAAATATGAAATTGTTACGAGAAAAACGCATGACTAAATTTAAACATCTGAAACAAGAAAAAGTCAGGCTTTGCCAAAATGTCTGTGTTTTCAGCAAAAATAACTCTCTTCAATAAGGTCAGTTGACCTTTTATCAATGCCCTATTACTTATTTGTAGAGTAACCTAATTATCCAGACGAAAAGTCAGGCGTTCATTTCTGAAGCTAATTGTAGAGATAAGATTCCTATTAAAGTAAATAATAACCTGTCAGTAGTACAACTTTCCTGTCTGAGGAGTGTTTTAAACAAAACAAGTTATATACCGTAAGAGGTACTCATTTAAAATATAAGTATGTACTTATCCTTAATCGGATATCTCAAGGAAATGTTTTTAAACCGGGTTTAAACCAGGTGGAACTTCAAATTTCAGCATCAAGCTTCAAACTTCAAACTTAGCTTCTCATTATTTAGAAATCTCAAGTATTGAAATTAAAGAAGAGGGATAAACTGAATAACACCAGAGCGCTGAATTTTTCTTTGCGCAGTTAAACTCTTTCGTTCTAAATTAATAAAACGTGCTTTAGATTGAAATAGTCTCGGACCAAATGGAAAGAAGGTTGAAGTGACTCGCAGAAACACAACAATCGTGTATCAGTTTCATTTTCCCTTTGTAGACAAGATGTAGAACCGAGTTTACTTGGTGGCACGAGACAGTGGGAAGAACACTTGAGTATTTAGATAACTTTGATATCCACTGTCGTCATGGGGAGTTCTTACGGCAGTGGCGAATGACGTGGGGAGAACGAGAAAGGAAGAAGGCCGTGCGATTTGTTTGCTGTCATTTTGTATTACCAAGTCATTTATCATCAACTTCAGATTCAATTCGACGGTGATTGACAGCTGTCAGTTACCATCGGAAACTGTCATTTGCACAAAGCTGTACATCTCTGTATGATCACTTACATGGCTGACATACATGTATCCTGAATAGAAAAAAGAATCAAGAGATGTTGAAATTATATATATATGAAAAGACAATTCATGTTTTTGGACGGAAGGAATGCATTAAATGCAAAATTGTAAATACGCTTAATATGAAGATACAACTTTATGGAAGACAGGTCCCTACGTGTGTAAATAATGAAGAAAATTTTGAAACATTTCCACTATACTTGGAATCTCATGCGCTTATATTGTATTAGCTGAGCATACATTGAGTTATTATAACATTTATATACTACTTTTATCTGTGATAAAATACACCAACTTTGATGGGCCACCTGTAAAACAGGACCTCGACAGTTTGCCTAATTAGTGAAACTCTTCCGAATCGTGCTACGTAGTGATCTTAATGACCGCATACCAATCTGCAATACCGGAGGTCCCTATCATAAGAAGGCACAAAAATAGAAGAACCACAGGAATTCTCAAATGAGAGTGGCTTTCCTTAAATACTGCCTTTTGATGGTTGTGACACAATTTGGAGACGAGGGACATATTCGCCATGTAGAAAATCTTTGACATTGAAGGAACTCGGCCCCGAGAGGCAAAGGCTTTGAACAGAGAAAATGCGACTCAAACACAGTAGTTTGGCGGTTTCCTTGATGAATAAGTACACTGAGAGTGTAGAAGAGAGAGAGGGACCCCTGAGGGTGATATTTTTAGTTTGAGATAACGTTTGCCATGACCCATAACGACCAGATGCAAGGATGTCTTCCGCAGGCTAAATGGTTCACAGCTGAATGAATGTCAAGATAGCCACAGCCATTACTTTCAGTGGTTTTTATCAGACACCTGGTTCTTGGCAGAAGCACAAACTTCCAGGATACATGGCCAAAGGAAAGGGCAAACAGAAAGAGATAAAAAAGAGACTTCATAATGGCCCATAAATACCATAACTTATGGTGAACAATTGTCATCGCTGGTGACATAACTGTCATGATTTGTAGTCGAAAGCAGCCAGACTGTGCAAAAAGGTGTAGAAAGTTCATATCTTAACGTGACTTGAAGAACTACAAATGTGCGGTCCGCTTTGTTGTCCAGATTTGTAAATGTAATTAGGCAATTAGGCACTTTTTCAAATTTGAGACACAAGAGACGGACATTTGGAGGAGTTGTAAAAAGACGAAGTTGTGAGAATTGTAAATAATTTGCGATTTTATAAAAAGAAACGTTGTTATGTTGTTCATGCATATTTATGTACCAGATGAATGTTTAATTTATATTGATGGTATTTAACTGCTATATATGATTATTTGTTAATCACATTTGTGTACAAGTTTTTCAATGTTAATGTAAACATTTCTATTTTAAAGATTTGTAGGTGCAGCTACAGTAACTAGTCCTTTCAATATTATTCCTCAATCTTTTCATTCTGGAGAAGGCAGGTTTTAGAAAAGCTCTTTAGTGCCATATTACTCAATTTTAACACATTACTTTGGGCCAACTACAGAGCGATGTTTATTTTCTGATGCTGTAAAGGGGTAATTTGGGTGGCGGCCTGCGTCAGAATGGTAGAATTTTGCACACCTCTCATGTCAACATTAGGAGAGACAATCAGTGCATGTGTTGGAAATAATATCATTCTTATGTCATAAGTGAAATTAGTTATAACACACAGAAGAGTTTGGTTCATATTCCTGTTCTTTATTTTTCAGTCATTTAAGATAAATGTACAGCACGTTCTAACGCAACCCAATGCAAAAATTTATATTCTTCAGCATCTTTGGTAATGGTTTCTACTGAACATTTTGAACGAGTAATAAACAACTGCATGTCACGTAAAAACTACAGTCCCCTTGTTATTACAACAAGAGAAATCAAATTGAAATTCAACACACGCATATTATTTCTAACTATTTTTTCTGTACCGACTTCAAACAAATATTCCGATTGTTTAGTTTTATCAATTTGAACAATGGAAATGGTAATCTTTGAGGAATGCATAATGTTAAAATGTTGATCGTAAGTAAATTTGTATTTGCTTACAAAAATGTTGGTAACAGTATCCAGCCTTGTTTCCTGGAACGAATACTTTGTAGATTTGTATTCAATTGCTATGTTGTTTTGTAAAAGTTACTGATAACGTCTTTATTTTAAAGCATACCCAAAGTATTGTGCACATACCATTCCCAACCCTGGATGACACAACGTTTGTATCAATGAAAACTTTGTAAAAGGCTAAAATAAACAAAAAATTAGAAAAGGCATTTTGTACCGAAAGTGTTGAACAAGGGCAGGATCAAAACGCTGATGGTGTCACGAAGAGAATGGTAAGTGCAACACTGGAGATAAAGACTGAATGTGAGAAAGCACACTTCAAACATTGATTTGAAATTCATAGAGCATTTCTGGGGACACGCCTGTTAAACGTCAAGGTTAAAAGTTTCTGCACCTCATATCTATAATGTTACAAGAGACTACAAAAGGACCAGTGTCCGTAAGGTATTACTTGCTTACGCACACTGTCCTTTCATTAATGTTTGAAAGTAACAGAACAACACATGTACAAAATATAAAGTTTGTAAGTTTTTCCTTGTATCTTACATTCCATTCCTACAATAATACGGGCAGTGCACGACACCGCATCTTCAGCATACTATATGTATAGTGTTATTTGAGTACAGACCATTTGTGTAAAGATATTATGTGTTCTTTGTATGTTTGTGTTTATATATTTATATATTAAAGGAACATCAAAGAAAATTTTGACTTTGTGGTTTGTCATACTTGTGGTGTCTGGGTGACTATTTAACAAACCAGGAATGTGACTGAGACAAGACTAAAACAAAGTCTGTGTTTGGGCTGTTCAAACACAGATGTATCACTAACAAGGTCTCTTCCTCTTTTTTGATATGGATACTAACTTAGTTAGTTTATGTCATTTTCATCTTTACATTTTTATACATAAAATATATACATCGGGTAGGCCAATAGCCCCACCAAAGACAAAACCATTTTTTTGTTAATAGCATTCAATTTATAATGATAGCAATTATAAATGTGAGAGGGAATGTTTCAATAAGCTCTATCCAACTTTAACTGGCTTAAAAACTCGAACAAAAATATCTATTGTGATGATTTTAAGTACAAAAATTGATAAGTAAAATTAGAAGTTTCTGATATTGCACAAAAAACTCTTTTAATTCAATCAAATAGCTTCAATTCCCAACGTATTTCTATTTTCTGCGTATCAAACTCGTGGACTAGATAAATGGTAGATTTCCTCTGCAAGTCTTTCTCACTGTTGATATGTTGGCACATTGTTCTGTGTGGAATTCTCTTCGGCTATGCCGTCAAATAAACTTCATCAGATTCTTTATGAAATGAGAACCCGAACTGGTCTCTTCTGAAAGATTCACGTAAAATGAAGATAATTCTCAACGCTCAGTATTATTTTAGAGGTTTTCCACAAACTGAGCACAATTAACTGCCATCTTTCAACTTGAAATTTCCTTGTTGGGCACGTTTCTTCATCTGCCGGATCATCTTAATAATTTTGGAATCAGTTACTTGTACATAATACTGGGGATCATACTTGCCTTTTATAGTAAATAAAGAATCCTGCTGTCATGGCAACTGCTAGTATGATTCCAAATGGAAATGCGACAGCTAATCCTGAAAAAAGAGGAGAAAATATGTATTTAGTATATGACTTTAGTTTGATAATATTATATTGTGTACTCATCACCCTGCGGAAATTTGAAATAATTCTTTAACTTTTCAAGCTTCACAGACAACACTGCTTTTTTATTTGCAAATCTTAGGATTAGAGGAGATCAAAGTTGAAGGTTGAAATATCTTATCTTCCATCTAACATTATTCGGGTGATTGTGGATTAATTAATAAGAAACATTAGCACAAATTTGGACACTGACTTGCAAAGTAGCTTACCTATGCATGGTCCTACACAACCTGTTTTATAAACAAACTTCGTCGGCTCATTGTCAGAATCTGGTGGTGGAGGTGCATTCTGATCTTGTGGCGCAAATATGGGTCCTGTTGGAGTAATTAAAGTCATGTAGGTTAAAAAATTACAAAAATTACATTTCAATTTAAACTTTGTTTGTAGTTTTGAACTGATCGATTTGACATCTCACCAAAAAAACATATCATTTCCTACAGCCAATCAGCACCAAAATCTATAAATGCTCGAAAGAAATTCGATCCCGGTCCTGGAGAATAGAATTGTAAAGGAAAGCCTGTTTGGACTGTTTTGTCCTCTCATTTTTGTGGAACTTGTTTTAATTTCAAGCCTTAGTATGATGCCGTTAACAAGGGTAACTAGCTTGTTCATAGCTTAATGTTTAGCATTGCATCCAGGGCACTGTCTCAAATCCTAGTCTCGCACTTCCCACACACTAACTTAGAATCTTCATTTCCTGGGGCAATACTACCAATATCTTACATCAATCACATTAAATCTGCGTCGTTTTAACAAAAACCTCCACCTATCTTTTTCCGTTACACTAGCTGAAGATCCATCCTCTGGATGGGCTGTAATGGTTATTTATTTTGTCGTATGCATTGTTGTAGTGGAGTTTATCCTTGCCACATCCTACCGTGTCTTGGACTATGACAGACAGACACATTGATATATATTCGAATTTTTTAGAATTTAACTAGCTAGACTGGATTTAGATTTAATGTTTCATTACTGGGAATTAATCTTGTGTGATGCATTTGTTGTGTCCGTCAAATGGATCTTGTCATGTCATATTGTGTGTCTGAGTCTCTTAATGATGTGCAGGGACAGATGGACAGCTGACCACACAGACATTTCTGTATTTTTAAGATGATAGACGCATATTTACCTCCGAGGTAGAGATTCAATTCACAAATGAGCTTTCGTGAAGTGTCACACTTTGCTGGCACGAGATCTAACGTTCGTTTTGTCCACGGGATATCTGGATATCCTTCGTGCGTCAGAATCAGACATTTCTCATCTGAGTAAATTAATGATATTGTTATACAAGATCAATGAAACAACTCTCCAGGAGCATTTAAAATTTAACATATCAAAATTTAGTATTGTTTATCATCGTTGCATTTTGTACTTCGTTTGAACGCTTTTTCTATTTTGTGTCTTTTCTTATTTTTCCATCTGAAATGGAAAAAAAGAAACTTTTTAAAAATACATTTGCTGTTTACCTTCATTTGGTTCTCGGAGCAAGTTATCGTAGGTTAGGTTTCCAGTTGGGTCTCCTCCCACCCAATACTCGAACTGATTTCCTAAGTGACGCACTTTGAGCTCTGCACTTAATGCTATTAATTCTTCCTGTGAATCTATTTCCACCAAGTGACCGGAGCCATAGAATACCCCAAGTGTCCTGCAAATTGCCTCAGCCGCTTTACAGTTTGTGTTTTTTACTGTAATCACTTTGTAGAGGCTATCATTGTATTGAAAATCGTAACCCATTGAGGTTTCTCCGTCTGAAAATTATAATAGTAGAAACTCATTGTGAGAACCTATTCTGATGTGTGCGATGTGTACCGGACTTTATAAATTGTTATGAAGAATATTTTACTTCGGTATTGAAATAACTGCTGAATCGGCATAAAATCAGAACTTTAAGTCAATAACTAATGTATTCGAAGATTAGGCAGATGCCAGATGCGGTAATTCTTCATCCACAGGGTAAAGCAATATCCAAAAGCAAGTTACCACAGAAATCGGTTCCTCACCTAAGGTTTTCTCGCACACGATCATCTTCTCCTCGCAACAAGATCGTGGATACATTTTGTAGGCATAAACATAAGTTCTTGAATGTGGATATGAAACATAAGAGCGAGTCGATCGTGGTGACATCATCAAACATCGCCTTCCAAGATCTGGAAATTGTAAGATTTCTAGTTCAGTTCTATTTATTTTGAATGATTAATATTCCTTCTCCATTTCATTAAGAAACGGGTAATAACCATCGATATTAATAAGATGCAAAGCAATTATATTTTTATTTTTATAACACACATGGTGTAATAAATTCGTTTGGACAAAAGTATATCTCACGAAAAACCGAATGATTCTACAAATAGACGAGACAAGAAATTCTGAGCGGACCCAGGACTTCCCCCTGGAGGACTTCCCTCAAATAGAGACTTTGGCCCGCGGCGGGGCGGGTGATTTTTCGGTGTAGATTCGCCATTGGGCATGACATTTAATTTGACCCCAGTCGGTCTTCACTGAGTTTGATTGAATCGTAAAGAACAATTTTGTTGTCCCTCACACCGCAATGCATTTTAAAGGTGAAATCGATTGGTCCGTGATTACACGTAAATTTTTTGAGTGGTGTGGCTTTTAACAAACCTGCTGGTTGGGATCCACCGCGGGAAGGTACGGGACGTCTGTATCCATCACCAAACACTGTGTATGAGTCGTTTCCCTGAGCATCGCCGTCCACCCAGAACTGGGAGGAATACGACGAGAAACGTAAAATTAATTCGCTGTTAACTTCATTGTACTCATCTTCATTTTCGAGGTGAAGAAGTGTTGCGTTGATACCCATGACTTTAGCACAGAACTTTTCCCCTTCTTCCTTGGAAAAACGTTGACGTACTATTTTGTAAACACTCGAGTTGTAGCTGAAGTCAAAGTAAGAAGTGTCTCCCTCTGAAACACAAGGAATCAGAAACCTAAATTAGTAGCCAAGACAACATCAATGGTAAAATGATACCTGATTACCCGATAAACCCAGCACAACATGCAACACAATTGCTGACAATTTAATTTCTTACTAAATTAGCTTTGTATCAGTCAGTCTTTCTTAACTTGATTAACATGTATCAGAACTTGTCAAATTCTACTTGTTCTTCTGACCAAGGTCAGAATTATCAATATTTAGTAGGATCTCACCTGCAGAAGTCTGGCATACATATCCGCGTAGTTCCATGCAGTCGAGATCATTCCACCTACCCTGTCTATTATATCCAGAGGAATGGACGCTCACACAGGCCTCTTGTAAATATACACTTGGTGATCGTGGAGCCCAGTTGGTGTATTGTAACTGTAAGGTAAGTTTGCTGATCATAAGGTGTGAGGGGTTCTCTCATCAAAAAAACATTAAACGAATAATGATAAGTAAACAAAATATTATGGCGGTGAAAGTTTTACTTGGTAGCTCGCTGGTATGGGGTGTTTACAGTTGTTCAGAACCTTGTTTGTGACCTGGGAAGAGAGGCACATCCATATTGTCTTTTAAAGTTTTGCATCCAAATGTGAAATAGGCACTGTATATGGGTTGTCTGTTTAAACATTGTTCACGTCCTCAGCTGGGAAGCATTGGTGTTTCGGGCTTAGGTTGTGGGGTGATAACACATTGGGATACACATCAAAGTGTGACCCTTGACAATTTAATGAGCAAATCAGGAAGGGTTAAGAACAGCTGCAAAAATACAACGGATGTGTACTTCAACCAAGGTTACAAGCAAACACAAATATATATGTACAGGCCAGGTCATGGACACCTCGTTTCAAAGTGTTCATGTCCCCTAAACCGAAACTACGGAAACCGATAAAGTGACTCTCACAATCGCCCAACGAAACAAACAAAATTTACAAAAAAATACACAAAGATATTTAAAAAAGAAGTTTCATTTATTCACCTCACTTGTGCTGTTGAGCCACCTGAAGGTTCCACGTTTTACTTTGGAATTCAGTCCAGTCCAGAGTCCTGCGAGATGTGTCACTCCTTTCAAGTTTTCTGTATTGAAAATTTGAAGAATTGATGCCACAAAGGACTTTCAGGTTTTTGTGTGTTTTGCTTTGTTTGTTTGAACAATATGCAACATAAAATTGTAGGTACCGTTGATAAAATTTTGCTCTGCTTGGTTTTCTATGACCACCAATTCAGAATTAGCTACTTGTAGTTTGCATCTTTGAGGAGCTTCTGACCATGTTGTGGGATCTATGTTGAAGGAATAGCAATGACCATTAAATAGCTTCCAATTTCCAGTGCAACTTTCTGCAAATAAATAATATGAAAACTTTACAATTGAAAATGAATATTTTGGGGGAAAGAATAATTACAAGTGAAATGGCAGTCTGAGAGTCAATATCTGTGTTGTTTTATTTTGTGTTTTGGATACGATTCGTTCTAATTGAATATTATGCTACATCAGGCTAAAATGGTCAAACTCAGAGTACATAATTCGATTAACATTGAAGTAGTCCATGAGGAACCAGATGGAGAGACAAAGAAAATTTATTTCGGTGCTGCTAAATTATATTACAATTGAAGTTTTTACTGTTCGAAATGACTTAAGTCTGAATTCTTGTCAATGCAAGTTTGACAGTAAAAGTTGTCCAGAATTTTGAGCTCTAATATAGCTAACTTACCGGTGGTGGTTTCACATATGTAACCTGCCCTTAAGTTACAGTTAGTGTTGGCCCATTTTCCTCTATTGTGAGCTCCTGTGTGCACCAGGGCGCAGTCCAGATTTTTTAAAAATCTACTTGAGGGTTCATTTCTGTACCAGTTTGTGTATTTCTGTGTGGTAGTCCCAGGTGGCTTTGACGCAGGTGCACTGTAGGTTATCTAACATGGAATATAATCTTATGTATGTAAATTCTTAATCTGAAACGTTATGACAAGTTCACTTTCAATGTTTTACGGAACTAGCAGCATTGGCTAAGAATTTTCTGTGAATGGACTGAAATTGTCTGATGCTCTTTCCTTACTGGATCATCTTCATCCAACCAAGACCACTGCCCGGTTTTCTTTAGATCGTTCAATCCAATCCACGATTGAGTGAGGAGCCTAGCTGAAAAATAAAAAATACTTATATCATTACCAAGTTCTTGTAAAAAACATGATGTTCAAATGACATTACAAATTTAGCAATTCCACAACGTCAGGAAGGTAATATCTGATCACTCATAGTGCATTACATAATTACCGACCGCGTACGTAGTACGGCGGTAAGATACTGTTTTCACAGGTGTTTGTCTGTCCACAGGGGGGTTACCCGAGCCAGGTCCAGCCAGGGAAGGGGGGTACCTGGGAGGGGGGGGTGGCACCTGGGGGGTACCCCCTGAATTTTTTTGTATTTTTTATTATTTTTTAATTTTTTTGTTTTTAATTTGTTTTTGAATTTTTTTTTTTTTAAATTTTTTTATTTTTTAAATTTTTTTTTTTAAATTTTTTTTTTTGGGGACATAAGTCCCCCGGGATAGGTTTGCTATGCCGTGTCGGTATGCCTCTTGCGTTCACGTAGGAGGACTTTCTTGTTATTTCATAATTCTATAGAACAATTATAAATACATGCTGTTAATGTGTTGGGTTGTTTGTTACTCTGTACATAACTTACAGTGCGCTTTCTATGACCAGGATAGATCCAAGATTTCCCACAGACTATGCCGCCCGCCCTCCCTCCCCCCTCGCTCCCTCCCAATATTTAGCCAAATTTTACAAAAAAAACTGCCTGAAAATCTGTACGTCACAACAGGGCAATAGTCATTTCTTCGTGCATTTCCGCCAAAGGTTGACTCATAGCTAAAAGTTACCAGGTCTTACTTTTAATGAAAGTTTGTTCACTAGATGATGTTATGACGATCAGATCGCCACCAATTTGCTGGCAATGTTTCCTTGCTGAGTACCAGTCAGACATGTTCCTGTTGTACTGGTAGCAACTTGTGTCATTTGGTTCGCTCGTACCTCGTGTGATCCATCCGTCGCCGCACTCTGTATTGGAGAAACAACTATAAGTAACATGCATTTACCATGTTATTGTTTATCCGAGAGAAGTGCGATAATTCACCACGGTTTTACGCAGTCGCTTGTCCTTTGTAAGGCCCATAAAGAATTCTATTTTATTTCTTCGATATTAGATCTATTTTGAAATAGTCCGTGACATATCAGGACGTGCGAAAGTAGGGACTTCTTACCCTCTTGAATAAACTGAACAACTTGTTCTTAATACCTAATTTTAGTTCTGTAGTTTGTATTTGGTTTCTTTTCTCTATTTTTCTTCACTTTTGACTTTCAATAACTTGAAACTATCGACTTTGTTCATGGAAACAAACAAAGGAAATAGAATTTTTTTTCCAGATCTGTTCTCTGTTGTTTAGGCAATGTGTCACGATATGTTATTAGAGGAAACAGTAATCCATGAAGATCACACATTAAATCTTTTCAGCTGTTTATTCGATGCTTTCAGATATTGTTTATAATTGAATCTGGTTGTCTGAAGCGCGTGATCGTCAACTTACCGTTGACCTTTGATAAAGCAAAGAACGAAGCATTCTTAGACGAAATGAGTTTATGTTGTTGAATTTCGGACTTCGAGGAACCAACGCACAAACAAGATCTTAATCTGTCCTTTTCTAAGGCTAAGTCCGAGTATGAAATCTCATTGCAAATAATACCATCAGATTTACCTTCATCTTGTTCCCTCTGCTTTTCACACACGTACCCGTAGAACGATTTGCAGGAGGCAACGGTCCATCTTCCTTTTCTGTAGCTTTGTGGTAACATCGTTGCGCAATCCATGGGCAAGTTGTTGAAGTTGTTTGGCTCTCCAAAGTTCCACAGGTAAAAGGATGGCTGCAAATTTTCTTGTTAGCTTCAGGTTTCTTTTTTTTTTTTACAGATTTAGCCTATCTATTTAAAAGAATATCAGGTACCGTTAGTCTTACCACAGTATTGTTATCATTCCACTTGAATTCTCCTTCCTTTTTTCTGTCATTAAGTCCAATCCAATAATTGCCTCTTATTATTGCACCTGAAAAATGAAAGAGGTTGGAAATGTCAATGAATAGGTGACATATCTCTAGCCTGCTTCACTTATTTCAAATTGATGTCTTTTTGGTACCTTTTAAGAAATTATTTTCTATTTCGGTTTCAATCACCACTAAATCTGAAGAGGTGGAATTTCGACACTGTTTGCGAGCGTCGAACCAAGTTTGTGTGTCATTACTGAAGTAGTAACATGTTCCCGCAAAGACTCTCCATTTGTCGGGACATCGTGTCGAATCTGGGTGAAGAAACAAAACATCGATAACATGCCCAAAAGAAAATGGGTCACTTGTGCAGATATCAAACCGGTTAGCGTTACAATTGCTTGTAATGTTCATCGGTCAGAAAGCCATACTGGGGACACACTATTTTCGAAAACAACACTAAAGGCTCTCAATTGCAATTGAATAAAATTACAACAGCGATTAAACTGCGACACAAATTTGGGCCATGACATTTTTTAATTTCACGACATGACCTTATTCGGTTTTATGTATATTACATCAAATATGAAAGCTGTCAGATATGGATTCATTTCTTTATGTCGCGAATCGCAGCTTGGCTTTCAAATACTGAAGTTACAAAATTTACCCTGCCGTTTCTCGCAAATGAACTGTCGGGGAGTTCTACAGAAGTTATCATTCCAGCGGCCCTTGTTGGTGCTGTATCCGTACATGGAAACGCAATTTTCTGCGGCATTATTTGGTTCCCCAGGTGCCCAGTAGGTGAAATTCAACTGCAAGAAAGCGATACTTGTAGATGACTATTAAATTATGAAGCTTCTAAAAATAGATGGCTGAGGTAGATGCAAAATTACTTTTAAAAATTGAAAGTGAACAGACATTTTGGTGAATTCAGAGTTTTCCTGTGAATAAAAACTCTTACTGGTAGTCCTTCATCCAGATATGTAAACGACTCATCCCCAATGTCATCGTGAACTCCAATCCATCCATCTCCCCGTAGTCGCTCTAAAAATTACCAAAATATCAAGGAGTGAAGAATTCCACTTTGGTGACTAGTTAATGTTATTTCATGCCATACTATACCTAGAGGGTGTTTACTGATTAACCCTCCCCCATCTTCTGGCTCCCCTGCCCCCATCTGGCCCCCTGCCCCAAACTGGTCCCACACCCATCTGCCCCCTGCCCCATCTGGCCCCCATCGGCTCCCACCCAATCTGGCCTCCCTACCCACATCCTCATCTGGCCCCCACCCCCATCTGGTCTGCTGTCCCCATCTGGCCCTCACCCCTACCTGGCCCACCCCGCCTAGCCCCCTGCCTCCATCTGACCCCTGCCCCTCATCTGCCCCCCCTTGTCCCTGTCTGGTCCCCTGGGTGCCCCTCCCCCATCTGGCTGAGGTGGGGGTACCGCCAGCTAGAATGTTTGTTTCAATCTCACCTCACATGGGTTCAATCTCATCTCATGTCCTCCTCTCCGCGAGAAAGTAATATTTTTCACTTCGCAGGGAAAAATTCCCAAAATAGTCATGAAATCCTGTTTCCATCAAAAAGGCCTATTTTTGCTCACAATAATTATTACAAATAATTACACTAAGCCATTGAATCCAGTCAGCAGTTAGGCGGCGAGAGGTGGAGGAGCGATGAAAAGTTATGGCTTCATGCGGATAAGCCCCCATCATCCGTACCCCCATTGCCAACCCTCCTCTCAGGTAGTTGAGGGGACGAGATCAGGTTTCTCAAGAACAGATAGATCAACATTTCCCTCTCTCCCCATGAGCCAACGTGTGAAACTCCTTCGCTCTTTTTAATTTGGCAGGTGATCCCCTGCTCATTTGATTTCGTTGTCCCATTGTAGTTGTGAATTAACGCGTGTGATAACGTGTAAACAGAACCAGCCGGGGTGTAGAAAGATTTCAGATAACTTACAAATAACGACAGGCTTTCCTTCTTTCCGGTTGAGCATTTCACTAAAAATGCTTCAACCTTTTATGAGTTAAAAAGAATCCTATTGTTACTTACGTCCAAGAAATTTAGCTTGATCCTCATTCGTAACTTTGGCTAGAGTTGCGTTGATGTTGATACACTGCTGCACTGCCTGATGCCATGTCACCCTGGTGTTGTTGACAAAGAAGCAATTCGGTCCCTGCACCACCCAGTCTTTAGGACACTTGAACTCACCTAAAAAGAAATACGCCATTCCTATGTGATTTTCCTGGAAATAGTATTGCTAGTTAATTTGTCGAAATTGGAACACGGCATTGTGTGCGTCTTTTTCTGTGATATTTTTTAGGCAATGGCGCCGAAGACCGCTGAGCATGCACACCAAACCGAAGAGCGTAGTTGAAGCTGAGAAGATTACGCTCATCAGACAAAACAAAACATAAGTGTTTTATACTTGAACCCCTTCATAGATCTCTGGCCCCGAAATATTTGAGGAAAAAATTCTGAGAGGCTAACAATAGCTATGTAGACAGCAGAACACTCCATGTATTATTATCAATTCCAAGCTGTGTTTCTTGGAGGTCTTCATTCCTGAATGGAGCTCTTGGCGTCTTTTGTTACATTTGTGTTGACGCACTTTATGCAACATGTGCCAATCCGTAATTTCTGAGCATAGCATTCAGTAGTTTTCCAGTAGGGGGAGGGCCATGGGGGGAGAAGAGATAGGAAGTTGGCTTTGGGGTTTATAAAAAAATATAGATGGCTGCCGAATTTCATGCTGCACATTTCATGCTTGTTTTCCTCACTCGCTACCCACTTTTTGATATGACAGTAACTATTTTTAATTAAGGACGCAATATTTTTCTGTCCACTGTCAGCACTGAGCGGTAATACCTTAAATATGCTATCTGAGAGAAATATGTTTGTTTTGGTGTAACACGCTGCTTTTAATGCTTCTATCCAATGAAATCTTAACATTTGGCATAAAGTCAAACAAGTACTTACTCAGTCAAAACAACATGTTACGCAGTCTAAGTCAGTTTTTCCGCAAAGACGCAATAGCCACATTCACCCAATAGACAGAACATTAATTTATGCTTTTTATGTATTGAGGTTGGCAACAGATCAGTCGATGAGTTTTATGATTTCCACAGCATCTAGTTATGAGAGTCCTAGATGCCTGTAGAATATGCAGAATAAAGTCAAGAAATCGGTTTTGAAAAAGAAACTGGTACACGCCCCCTTTTCATCTCATTTTACAGCAAGCAGTGGAGCAAAATAGAAAGAGTGATGAAGTTCAATCATTTGTCATTAAGAATTGATGAAGTGCAGTCCTCAAAACTGGAAAATTTATTTAAACTGGAAATAGAACTTTAATTGCAATCAAGTGAAAAGATCATATCTACATTTTGCCAGAATTATTCGCTTTGCAAGCTTCATCAAATTTCTTTCGGTTTATGGTACCGGTATGTTCAAAAATGTTTTCAGCTGCCTCCCCGCAGTATTGAACTCAACATACCTTCGGGAAAATATGTTACAATATCAGTATCATGTGCGAAAGAGGCTCAAATAACACGAAGAGTTAGTTTATTATTATGTAATATTAGCACTTGTGTACGGCACTGTATCTATCCATGCCTTGGTATCGATAAGTTCTCAGCAGGCTGCTCTTATCAAAATAACTGTGAACAAATGTTTTTTCTTAGTCCTTTTCTTGGTTTTCAAAAGATTGTCCTCTACAGTTGTGAATTGTCTCGAATTTGTATTTTTATGTAAACTTTTGCATATCATTACGAATATCTTCAAATGAAAAATGCAGCCCTGATATGATGTGTATACCACAGGCACATTGGCAAAAAAAATACAAAAAAATGAAATTTACTCACCCTGTGCAGTATTCTTTTCTCGATGAAAAATACAGGCAACAAGAACCAATACGAATTTAAACACTTTTGAAGTCATCTTTGCAGGCGAGAGATGCACCATTCCAAACACAATGCTGCGAAAATAGTACAAGTGACTTGAGTGCCTTAGCCAAGTTTGACGTACGACCCGAATGATGTTTCGCTCTCGGAGATATATTTAAGTTCACTCTACCTATTCTGTCTCATGGTAATTTTCCTGACTGATTGAAACTCCTATTGGGTGTCAAAAGTCGCAACTATCAGCATGGTACCAATGACTACAGTAGCACTTGATCTTTGAATCAGGATGTCTTTGTTGTCTTCCTCTGACTTTTTCCCGGAAAGCTCAAGGTTCGCAGGAGTGTTGAGCTAGTGAAATAAGTTTTAGAGCACAAATTTGACCCCGTGACAGAATACTACATTAACTATCTCCTGCCTTTTGCCTCAGCGCAAATCTGTGAAACTCAAGATTAGGAGCTTTCCGGTTCAACACGCAGTAGGTTAAGCTGTCAAAACTGATCATTTTGTCATGGGGAGAGAGCTGAATGATTCTAACAAAGAACTATTTAAATAATCGACAATAATATATATTGCTTGTAAGATTTTATTGAGCAATAATCAAATAGATGCAACTCCCTTGATTTTGAAGAAAAAGATGAAAAGCATGGTTTCAATTTACATGTACAATTTATTACATATTGTATGCAAAACCATCCATCAACAGCTTTTAGTTTTTAACCATTAGCTCCCCCATGTAGGTTACGTTCTGTAGCAATAGTGTTCCCGTGCACTGGTTAGTTGTTTATAGATGAATGGCTTTTGAGTTTAAACAGCAGCTGTGAATCTGTCATCACTGATGACACCGACTTACACTTAATATTTATACTGGATTCAGCGCCCAATGTGGAGCAGCAAATTACTTCAAATGTATTTCTTGAGAAAACGATACTGAATCATTGAAATCATTGTTTCGATTTCTAGAGTACTGCCAGTCCCCTCCATACCTTTCTCCATTTTTGCCTTTGGGATGGACAACTTTCAGTCATTCAGTCAATTACGTTGAGATTAATTTGTTACTGTGTTTAATCTTTTTACTTTTAGTGGATTGTGGCTCAATTGCCGTATCTTTGTACAAGATTAATTCCAAAATTGCAAAAAATACACAGTAGTTTCCCAGAACAAAAGAAGTGTGAGATTATTCCACTTGGCTCAAGATTATCTGATAAAATGTTGCTTTTGTGTCACCATACATCGAAGACAACATTCATGAAGAAACAAGAGAAGTTGCTCAAGAATCTGTTTTCTGTCAAACGATACGAAACATCTGATGTTCAAATGGAGTGAGATAAAGAAAACAGATTGCTTTTTGTTTCATTCTAATCTTCATTTATGAAGTACAAAGTTCGATTTGAGGTATTATTAGAAGCAATTTGGTTCCCAGAACTTTTTCGAGCAAGACGTGTTTGGGTGACAAGTAAAATTTCTTTCAATTAAGCGAAAAAGACGTTTTGTTGCTGATCATTGTAACTGGATTTCGTGCAAAACATCTACTTTCATATTGAAAGTAGATTGCTCTTTAATCACTTTCTGACAATGTTTTTACACAACCTTATTGTTTCTGATCCGTGTTCCGATTCTGGTTACATTTTTGTTTCACGTTGGGGTGGCGGCTTCTTCAGGTTGCGGTGGAGGGTCGGTAAAGGCTGTGGGTTCTGCCTGGTCTCTCAGTCTCACCTCATCAGGCGCTCTTTCACAAAAACCGCAGATCCACCTTCTGTGTGAAATTAATTTTCTTGGGATAAAATAGTGACAGAATGTTGCAGTACAAAAGTTGCGAAAATATTATTTGAATGCGTGTATTTATTTCAACATTATTTTAACAAAATTTAGTAGTATCGACTTTCAAATTTAGTACCTTTTCATGTAAACAAGAGCAGCCAATAAACACAGGCAGATTAGGATAACGATAGCCAGTAAAACCGCCAATGCTACAAAAACAATCTTTCTATTACAAAATAAATGGTTTACCTTAGTGCTTTGGATACTTTATTTTGATGAATTTTAATGGGTTTCATCTGCTTACCGACGCAAGTGCCTGTGCAAGAATATTTAACCGTTTCATTGGGGGTTATTTTTATTTCACCCACTCTGGGCTGTTCCGTTGATTTCGGTTCAGTGACAGTGACAAGAGGGATTTCTTCATCAGAAATTTCTGAAAGTGTTGCAAAAGGCAAGTTGGTGACGATCTTCGAAATTACAAGAAAGTGAAAATATGAGCTGGAAGAAATTTTATGGGTGATAGTCACAAGACTCTATATGAAACTGGTGCACCTTCGTTCAGTAGGCTTCTCTGACAAATAATTTGATGATATTCCAGACAAGAATGAGCAGTTTGCACAGATTGTATGGCAGTGTGTATGCTCCAATCTGATGAAAATTCCTCTAGTCTCATCAGCGGACACTGGTCTACAAAGTGTAAGCGTGTAAGCTGTTAATAAAATTGGCCTCAATCATCGTAAGAAGGTAGTGATCTCCTCGTGGAAAATGATTTTTAGAGAATGTTGATATTATAGTGAATTACACAAAAGTAAAGACAGGAAGGGTACAACTGCTGGCCACAGACGATAGTCAAAGTAACACATTATATTCATACTTGATCTAGGGAGACTACGTAGCCTCTTCTTGAGAAGGGTCCCAGGCCTGGGATTCGTATCAATCCAATATCCAGTATTGTCTTTCTGTGAGTTTAGAATAGCGCGGATTTCGGTGAAGAGTGCCATTACTTGGTCGTCATTTTCGAGAGAGGCTACGCGCCCTGCGTTCCCCATCATCAAGCGACATGTTCTGTTGAGATCGGATCGCATCAAGGTCAAGTCGCGTACGATGTCGTACGTCAAATTTCTGAAGACGAATGAGAAGTGTATCTTTTCCAATATACCTGAAAAATGACAAATGACGGTACAAAATAATTTTCAAATGTAAAAAAATTTGGTTGTCCTACTAATCAGTTCTAAAGAGGTCCACAAACTCAGTAAGAAGACAAATATCAAGGAGTGAAGAATTTCACTCAGGTGGTTCATACGGTAACCTCACGGTACCTACACAGTAATCCACAGGAGAGCTATATGGTAGCCACACAGGAGCCACACAGTATACATTGGAATCTGTACAGTAGCCACATGAGAGTTTCAGAGTAATCCAGATGGGAACTATATAGTAAGTTACATGTGACCAAGATGGCTACTGTGCATGATTCATTGATCTCCTTGGAGACTACTGTGAAGCATCCTGTGCTAACTGTGTGAAAGTGGCTAGATTCCCAATTGTATAGCACAAAGGGATTTACAGTATCTGGAAGCATAAGTATATGTAACATAGTACTTGCTTGAAGCCTTGTGACAGCCTATTGAAATGTTATATAAACTCAATTAGTCATTCCATTAGCTTGAGTAAACAGCTTTAGATGAATGTGACTATGTGTTAAAAACAGCAGCTTTGAGTAGCAGTTGGGAGGACATGAGTTGCACCAATGTAAAGATATGTGTAGATAGTACCCCCAAAAGCTGCTCAGCAGCTGATTGGATTAGGCACTGTTAAGCTTGAGCTGTACCATATAAATAGCTGTGCAAACCTTAGAATAGGGTCTTCTCTATTATATTCTTTGATTATATGATGCTATAAATTGTGTAACTCCACAAGTGAGTTTGTCCTTGTACCACTTTAGTGGAGGGATTAGAAATGTAGTCACATCTAAACTAGTCCCTTGAGGCATACACTGGTGTGATTGCTCCCCCGCATGTACCAGGCCAGTGGGTGCAGTGTCCCAGTCAGAGGGGAAAGTAGAGAGACAGCAGGAATCCTTAGGGATATCTGTTTGGTAGTCCATATAAGCTCTTGTAGCCCATAGCTTATAATCCTTCAGACTGACCTGGGGTCACTGTTCTCTACACTGACTAGTTAATTGAGACTTCCCTGGAAAGATTGCAACATGTCCAGTGGGGCCAATGGAAAGGGTCAAGTGACTTACCCTACTAGGGGAAGTCTCACCAGAGAAAGGGCACTCTGCTCTAGAGTCAGTACTCCTACTAGCATGGATACTCCCCAATGATGAGTATCAGTGCTCCCTAGAACAGGGGTGACTTGTAAACAGTCACCAATGTTCATATCTCCTGTGAGGATTCTGTCATGGAAAAGGTGCCAGATTTGGTACCTGCTCAGACAGTTCACCACAGATTCTTGGTCTTAGTTAAACATGGTAAAAGTAATTACACAAAGTACAAGGACAAGGGCACTTAGGATGAAACAATAATATTCATTGTACATAGCAGTGATATTGTTTTTGAGAGGAACTGAAATAAAGGATTATTATTTTGTGTGAAGTAACTTTGGACTGTTCTTATTTTGTTCCTGGTGGAGTGTGACCCATCCTTACCTGTTGGTAAATGAACTAAAGGCATAGCAGTGAAAGAGAGAAGTACTACCACCCAAAACCACTATATAACCATCCTCCTTTAGGAGTAGGTGCAGCCATGTGTACCAAAAGTGAGTGGCAAAAAGTGTCAGGTTACCCCAACCTGGCACAGGTGTTACTTTGCCCCCCCCCCCAGAAATGAAAAGTTTGCACTTTCAAGTCCAGTTGGACTACAGATTTCAAAGTTGGCATTTTTGGACAGATCTTGACTTGAGGACTTCAGATTTTCCAAGTGCCACTTTAAACTCCATCCCAATGCGAAGTTACCATTTTTGGAAAGATCTAGATTTGAGGACTTCAGATTTTTAAAGTGCCACTTTACTCTGACCTCTGTGAACTTTGTAGTTACTCACTTATATCTGGGTCAACCAACTAATATAAACAACAGGAGTGTGTGCATCTCATCACCCCAAGGTGACTCAGCATGGAGTACCATGTAGTCACATGGGATTACACAGTAATCCACATCACAGCTACATGGCAAGCCATATGTGAAGCACATGGAAATCCACATGGGAGCTGCATGGTAACCTACATAGGGGATACACAGTAAGCCATACACATGCATGAGCCACATGGTAACAACACATGATTCATTGAAATCTGTATGGCTCCCCACCACCAACTGTGCACATTAGTACCATGTGGATTACTGCACAGATCCCTTACCATGTAAGTCCTGTGTGACTGCTTGTATGTGCACTTCTCCCCTCCTCCTGCCAAAACAATTGACCAAAAAAAGTCACCCATCAACCACAATTAATGATCTACTAAGGAGTAAATGTGTGTCTGCCTCTTTATGTTGCTGCTGCATAGTTATATTACACACATGTCTACTTACAGTCTGATATGTCCGGTGTTACGGTTAATTTAGTACTGATCCACAAGTGTTAGACATACCAAATATCTGCAAGTGTGATCATCTTGGCATACCGCATAGATAACTCTAATGCATTAGTGAGGTATCTGTACAGTGGTAGTTTATTGTCGTACTTCTAG
>JBCAUG010474988.1:0-15483 GCA_038406175.1 Haplosyllis leylae
TATTAGGGAGGGCCTTGATCCATGATGTCACATAATGTATTCATTTGACAGTCAGTAGTCAAGGAGTACAGTAGTACAGTTTACAATATAACAAACGTAAATGAAAAACTTCGGTCTTTTTGACACATGGTTGGATGTTTGGATGTTTAGAATGTTTAATTCTTCATTAGAGACTCCGACTTGAGTATTCATTGTAATGGTAATGCATAAGATTGAATCAGTATGAAGCGACTTTAATGAGATAAAGCCTACCACATTATGGCTAATTTTAATTTTTGAAAAATTCGTATGCGTGCATTGATCCAATTTCTCGATCTGTTTGAAAAGAATCATTATTAGAGTAATTTACAGTTCATAATCTAATGTGCATGAACACAATGTTGAAGGAACGAAAAAGGTCATAAACTGCCAGCAAGTTGCTGTGTCTTTTCTTTGTGATTATTGCTCCTTCAGATGCCTAATATCTTAACAATACAAGATAACAAGCACAAGCAGTATGGTCTTTTTCTGAAGTCCAAGACATTTTATGGGCTTGTACTCATTCACTTGACTCAGGGATGTACCTGTAGATGAGTACGCTTTGAACACTCTGTACCACGGAGGTAAGTGCGTCACAATTACTAGATATACTGCAGCAAGGTTACTTTTGCAGAGTAAAATTTGTGAAAAGTTACAACACTTACGTCCATAGAGTGTCCCTGTCCAAATCGTTCAAACCTATCCAGAGGGGTTCTCCTCCAGCATTAGAGCTCTAAAAGTACTACAACGAGTAATGTGTATATTTCTTTGTCAAGTAAACTGGAAGTGTACTTTCCAAGTCTATATTATGGTTCCTGCTAACTCCGCGAGGGGAACCATATAGTGTTGGAGATGAACTTGGAAACAAGGTCAACACTACCCCCCACCCCCACCCCCCAAATATGGGACTATGGGGTTTCACTAGTTTTAGACTCAGGATCACTATCCACCCCTCTGGAAATATGATGGTACAAAAGGGATTACTAATGCAGGGGAACCATTTTGAGCCCCATATCGTGGGTGCCATGTTTTACTGTTATTTGTGAGATTTGTAACCTTGCAGACGACCCTGGATAACCAATCCTATGTACATTCAATGCAACAGATTTAACCTTTTTAAAACATCACGACACGTCAAAGAGGTTTACAAATCTGAGCATCTGTTGTTCTATACTTGAGTACAAGCGTGCATACAATGTCTATCACGAAATCCATCTCCTCTTCTGTCAGTATAGAAACAAGTTCTCCGAAGTTTTGTTGGCAGAAATCTCGTGCTTCATGCCATGTGCGTAACGTACTTCCATCGGCTAAATACTCATATCCATCGAACGGTAGCCATTCCTGAGCAGAAACGGCTGCGAACATGAAAATGGAAAGTAGTATCTGGTACACTGTTGCATTTTACCGCCCGCATCCGAAGGATGGAGACGGTAATGTTTTCAGTCTGTTCATCACGGGGGGGGGGGAGTACCCCAATTCAAGGTTCTTTCCAAGGTCTCTGGTCCCAGGTCCTTTCTGGGGGGTACCCCAATCCCAGGTTCTTTCCAAGGTATCTGGTCCCAGGTCCTTTTTGGGAGTACCCCAGTCCCAGATTCTTTCCAAGGTCTCTGGTACCAGTTCCTTTCAAGGGGTACCCATGTCCTGGCCAGGAGATGGGTATTCCAGTCTTAGCCAGAGGGGTACCCCAAGATGGGGGTACCCCAGGACAGTTATGCTGCGAGTGGTATGCCTCGTGCAGTTTCCCGCAGGAAGACTTTCTTGTTAGAAAGGAGAAAACTATTTAGATCTGAATGCCACAATGTATTCCATCGAACAAATACCGTCTTAAAATTATCTGAGAATTCTTTTGGGTCAAAGCAGGAAAATACTCGGGTAATTGAAATGAAATGATTTGCTTTCAATGTAAACGAAAGTTTTCTTTGTCTCTTTGGAAGTTGAACGAAAACATATTATTTCCTGCTACTCTTTGTGGTAGCATGATGTTTTCAATTTTTTACCATCCAACAAATTCCAGTGTAGGTTCTTTCAATCGGTGTCATTTGTCCCCTTTCCTTTATTGCCCTGTACAGATTACATTACCTACGCAAAGAAAACCGATACCAAAGACATAAAATTTCATAGAAAATAAAATACCTTGAAATAAGATCAAAAAGAACCACTTAGATTCCATTTTCTAATTTTTATACAGGTCCCCAAAGTTCAGCAGTCTGGAACATGTTCGAAATTAAATCTAATTTTAAATGTGTTGACTTTTTCATTTAAGTATGACACACAATCTTATCATGTGCCGTGTGCAACATTTGTTACATCTTTCTTATCTGCACATCAATATAATTAATATTAATCAAGATTATGATTGGTACCATGAACTGGATAATCTCTTAAACCGATGAGTAAGTAACATAACTTTCACCATAATTATATACAGTTGGAATTTAAAAGTGTTCTTCAACGCAATATCTAATATTGTGAATGCAGACAAAACCTATTTGTTTATCTCTTCTCTCCTCATCCCATTGCTATCAGAAGAATATTTTGCAAAGATGTTATACATTGTGACACAGAACTTAGTTACATTTAGTGACAGTGATCGCTATTCTTCATACTGGAACGTGGAAGACATTCTTGTTGCTCGGAGAGACAAGTTGTTGCTTGGCCCAAAGTTTCAACTAACTTTTCAGGTTCTTCGGACAACGCCTCAACTAGGTACAGTTCTGTGTCAGAGTATTTTATTTTGGGGATCTTTAACCGATATGGAGCTGTTACCTTTCTTTTTTGAAGGAGATCATATTTAAAAAAAAACACTGACATCTGATGGATTGATGGAATCCATGGAATAGCCTCACAATGAAATGCTCAGGACATCACAATTGTGTACTATAACTGTCAGATATCACAGAGAATTTGTCTTCTAATTTAATTCTTTATTAAGCAAACATCCTAATACTGCAACTTCTAAATTGAGACTGAATACAAACTGCAGTTTCTAGGAGACATGCGAAAGGAAATTAAAAGTTCTGAATACCGGATATATACAAGATAGAAACTGAGATAGAAGTTAAATGCTTGGTTAAATCTCATTTTTTACATTTAGAATTTATAAACGGATAATTAAATAAACATTACAATTTTTCCTTGCCTTAGCAAACTTTCTAAACAATCCACATCTGGCAGAATTGTGTGCACTTCAACAATCTCACTCATGGTCTTCCCTCATCGCTCCGACGGATACCGCGCGTGTTTGCGTACGATCACAGAAGTCATTTTTTGCACACAAAGAGTATCACAGAATTCATAGAAATGTGTTATATCTGCCAGGATAATTGGAAATTCGGTCTGTCAAAGTCTGAGTATATCATTGATAATTCTTTGATTACAGCTCCAGTTCAACAGTCAGCCATTGTTTCTGATAACATGACGCAGTTTCGGAGACATCACGGAGACTTTGCTTTCTACCTTGATTCTTTATTAAGCACACATTCTAACAACATCTGTAACCATGAATATAATCGACACCCAGTGAAAGAGACTGACTCTTCTTTAAATTGATTTGGCCTATCAGATAATCAAGAGTTATTTATCTTTCTGCACTTGACAGAGATTTGAACACATTTCTGTCTTATATTTTAGCATTTTTACTTTTCAATCACGAAAAGTATATTTCATATTTTTAATGAAAATTTTTTTAGTTGCAAAAATAATATATCTTAGCTCTTTTCAAACTAAATGGCGGCTCATGAGACTCATCTTGTTGTTGGGATTCTCACATTGTTTTGGGTGGCACTTTTATTTTTTCTGGGAGCCAGTTCAATCTCCGGGATGTCCAATCCAAGTGAGGGTTACTCGAGTTTTTCCGAAATGACTTACCCACTCAGCCACAGAAACTTTGTTGAACAGATTGTTCTAACTTTGTGTCATGCTCAACTTCACTTTTGGGACTTGGAATCATTTCAAGATTCAATACATCTCTTCAACACAAGTCTCTGTGGCTGAGTGGGTAAGGCATTAGAATTCTAATCCATAGATGGTTGGTGTTGACTTCGAATCCCACTGGAGGCAACTTTATTTTTTGCTGATTTTGAAACCCTCGATGTCAATTTTGTACAAAAATGCCAGAAATGTCAGATTTGTATTATTTAGGAAAAACTCGAATGAATGAGACTTGTCAGTCGTCAGTCACCATAACTGTCCCATTCAAATTTGAGGCCTTTAAAATCCAGTCCATTAATGTGAAAATATATTTATCGTAAATGAAGTTCATTGAAACTTTGAACAACCAATGTAATCAGTTGACACACGTCGGATATGAATGAAAAGCAAGACACAACATCAAAGTCATTTACGGGGATAATTGGGTGTTATTTAATCTGAGACACCATTTAAAAAGTAAATGGGGATAGGTATTAGTTGTCATGCAGGCTAGCAAGAGGTCTGTAGATGTGTCGCCAGAGGTAAATTTCAGGAATGCGTTGTGCACAGTCGGTGAAGCATGCAAGCGAGGGGATTCACAATGGCTTTGAAACCAAGGGCAGCTGTCACTAAAGGTATTAGCCACACAACAGAGCTAAAGTCTTCTAAATTTCACAAAAATATGTAATGTGATCAAATGTTGTTCCCTTTCTGCTTGAATTGACTTGAATTTCTGCTTGTTTACAGAGTAAATTACACTTTGCAGAATATTGTCCTATTTGTGTGAAAATACCATTCCGGATATAAATTTCTCGTTTTATATGTTTCTACGGATTCCAGCACTTAGTTTGCTGATGAAATGTTATCTTTGTTCGTGTTCCATGACAACTGTTACAATTGTAATCGGAAAAGCGGGAAACATTATCGTCTCATTCGTACCATTTGCTCTCTATGTAACTGCTTCTGAAAGGAAGAGATATTAAGGGAATATTAGATTTATGTAGATTGATGGGATTTCACTTTGAAATAGAAAGAAATCAGAGCACGCATGTGAGCCCCGCGCCTTAGAGATTTGCCTGATAATTGGCATAGGGTTAAAATGGGGATGTAAGTGAATCTTAATTCGGAATTTGGAAATGATCAACCCAAAATTAGCATAACCATCCCTCAATCTATGAAGATATGTAATTTAGATAGAATTTGTATTATTTTCAAACTAAATATGCATACCTAAACCGATCCCTTGGATTGTTGAGGTGCTTCTTGAATTTCTTTTAGATCTATGTTGTTCGACAAGGTCTTAGCTTCAATAAGAAATTAGATTACAATTAGTAGTGTATTTAGCAAAGTAAAAAATTGAAAGGCGGAGTTTCTTGCGTTCTTGAAAATCGTCCTCATTTACGATCGATTAGTCTACAATTTGCGAAGAAAAACAGTGTGCCGATAAGGAAATACAGAAAAAAACATTAAAATAGAATGAAAGTTAATAAAGGCATCACTTGCCTTGATAGTCAAAAGCTTCAGACTTGTCTGGTTTGTGATATTTCGTGTCCTTAGAATCATTGCCTCCATAATAGCCCATCACTGTAACAAATATCGCTCATTTGTGTATTAAAAATTGGATAAAAATTCCCCAAACAACGTTTATTTCAAAGAGTGTCCGGTGAAAGGTGATGAAATTATGTTGTTTCACTTGGCGTGAATTCAGAAACTTCAATTCATCTACTCACATCTGTACTTGCAGACGACACCAACGTCTTCATCACATACGTGATCATTCCATTCGCCATCGCTCAAATAAGCTTCTACGCAATTGCTTGAGCCGTCTCCGTCATTTGGTTCACCTGTTAAGAATCAAAGATAGCTCCCATAAAGTTTAGCGCCGTTCGGAATGTTCGAACACTAAGATTTTCAGATAAACCCCTTAATCTACGCGCATAAATAGATAGAACCAGACTTAACAATGTAGATGGCTAATTACATAAAACGATTCTTACCAGGCGCCCATTTATGGTAAAAGTATTCAGTTCCATCCACCCAATAGAAAGGCAAGCCTAAATTTAAAAGACAGTCTTATGATTACAAAATTTTTGTATGTTAATTACATTACAGAAATCTTTGTGGAATAAAAATGTGTTCGACATAAATAAATTTCATTTAAAATTGATCAATACCTGCTCCATCTTTGATTAATCCAACCCAGTATGTTGGAGCATGATTTCCTTCTGCCAACTCATTCATGTTTGTTCGTATGATCTCACCTTCATATTCCTTTTCTACAGAAGCAAGATGGGCTTCAGGACCACCCGTGCCCTAGATAGATAGATAGATAGATAAATAGATTGATGGATTGATGGATGGATAGATTAGTAGATAGATAGATGGGTAGATAAATAGAATACAGTTGTCCTTCTCAACATCGGGTGTCTCACCTGACAATATGCTTCTCCTTGTTCCCAAGTCAAACGTAGATTCGGTTTGAAGTTGTAACAAATACTTCCGTTCTTAACCCAGTTTTCTGGACACTGACCAGGGACAGGGGTGGTTGGAGTGGGAATAGTTGTAGATTCAACTACAAGCACAATAGATCTATTGTCTAGCTATATACTATCTTCTCAGACAAATTAAACAGACTCTTCAAGAGAGTAATAGTAAAGCTTGTTCCGGTGGCCAGTGGGTAAGGTAAAACCGACATTCTACCTTCACTTGACAAGTAAGTTAGAAAATGGATCAGATGTTATTCTGACTGACAAAGGAGCTGTCATCAGAGATGAATCTGAGGAATGGATGATGTGTAGGTGATAAAGCACACAAGTGAGGGGATCTACACTTGCTTTGAAATCCAGGGCAGGTGTCACTAGAAATCCGAAAAGGGGCATCAGTTTCCTATAAAAAGGAGTAATGCCCTCCAAAAATTAAGTAACAAAATTAAGCAATAGTCTAGTCTGGGAGCTTGGAACCGGCTAAAATATAGTTTTGTTATGAACAAAAATCGATTATGACAGTGAAAGTAACTTACAAGCTGGCATTTTACAGACAGCATTCTGGTATTCTGTACAATACAAATCGTTCCAACCTCCAGCATAGACAGTGAAATCAATCTCTGTACAATCTTCCGAAGAGGAAGATGGTTCTCCTGGCATCCAATTGGTGTAATCTACATCTGTTCCATCTACCCAAGCCACGTCAGTGCCTGGAAAAAATGTTTAATACTAAAATTAAATGAAAATACTCAATAGAGCAAAAATTAGTGTCACCAATATCACTGGGGTTAGCTACTCAACGGTGAACCACAACGGGAGCTCAACTTGATATGCAGGGGCTGACAATTTGAAGTTACTGTTTGTGCAAGGGATTTCAAGTGTGAACAAGAAATTCAACTGGGGATTCATAAGAGTCCAGGGGTAAGTAGAGTTTTAAGCTGCATTATGTGTGACAATAAATTTCATAGGCTACAATGACTTCAGGGAGAACAGTCACCCGGGAATCTCACATTTCATATGACATCATTTTGAAAGCACTTTGGGCAATAAAGAATAAGTACACAAAAGCAATTTGACAAGAGATCCCACCAGGAATTTACCTGATCAGACTATTTAGTCTGTCACAAAGTAATAGTGTGCATTTTAAAAAGGGGCTGGTTATTTCATGCTATCAGGCTCAAAAAAAGATTATTCTGCAGATAGTAGTGTTTATTATATTATTACCATCCACAGTTAATCCTATCCAGACTTCTTCGGTTGCGTAATTGACAATGAAGTTGTTCTCTTGTACGCTGTGGATGGAAGCCAAATTTGCAGTTGGAAACAACGACTGACATATTCCTTGTACTTCATACCAAGTCTAGAAAAATGCCGACCGAGTGAATGGAAAGGATCTTTTCCTGCAGCAATCGGGCCAATAAAAATATGACCATTGATTTAAATTATTTTAGATTCTTTCAGACTATAGCAAATTGTGCTTACCCCGTAGACTTTATTATAGTAGCAATATGCTCCGAAGTGTTCCCATCCTGGCAAACAATGGCCTGTAGCAGGTGGTGTTGACTGGACATCGACTACCAAATATAAAGTGATCAAAGCAATTATATAACGTACGTTTGATGTAACTGGTAAATATATTTTTGGAAATGTCCAATCACAAACATATTCTTGTTTTAAGCAATTTTACCAATAGAATCTCCAATTGTTAACTAAATTGCAAAATGTGCAATAACAAACCTTCCGTGTATTTACAAACGTAAGGATAGACGTGGTTACAAGCTGTAGCAAGCCAGGTTGCGGTTTCCGTAACAAAAGTACCGCATCCTCCTGCAGCAGAAAATGTTCAATTATATCTAAACAAATTGATAGACGTCGTGAGAGGAACATACCGTACGACTCTAATTTGACTTGTGAATTTTATCTTATTTCTGAATGAATCTTTTGGAGAATGTGGCTGATCAGACAAATTCTACAGTCTCTGGTTTAATGCCAAAAATAAATTGATACTACAGTGTGCAATTGGTTGGCGGAAATTCCACCTGATCAGGGGAAGAACACATTCAGTGGAGAGAAGTTTGATTCATATTGGTCCAGTGTTGCATTACCTGTTATTGGAGAACCTTGAAAATTCGTGTAAAATGTCATCCAACCGTCAATCCACGTGTACTGACCGTTACCCTGAAAAATAAGTTGACCACTCGTATTACATGGCCTGAAGTAGGAATAAGGTCCATCGGCAATATACTTTCTCTGTGTGGGTTAAAACTGTACATCTTTGAGTAATAAGTGTGGTAATTGTTGTAATTTTGATTGAACTAATTCTTCTAAAATCATTAACTTACGTCCCCGTCATTGATGCCAATCCACATCTGGTCGGTATCCGTTTCGAAACCGAGAAGCTGAATTGCCGAGTTCTCACTATCTGAGTGGATGGACGCTAAAGTGGCTCCATCTTGTGCGCACAGAATGTTTGCGTCGACCCAGTCATTGGGAGCACTTCTGTAAACAACAAGAAAGCGGACGGCTTATGGCACATCTCTTTGGTTTCTCTTCTTGACGACATCTGGATGGCATGGGGACCAGAAAGCCATTACTAGCATCAATGTGAAGATGAATGCTATTCTTTTTAGAGATACAAACACGACTCTTCTAGTATAAACAGTTGGTTCAAAATTGCAATTATTAGTCAACAACTAATATGTTTTTGAAACATTAATGGGACCGCTTTAAAGGGACTCCTTTGTAAAAGTTTCATTACGGTATGATACTCACACAAATTTTAAACAACCGTACCAGTAGGATGTGTAACCGTCTGGACAATTGTTTGGCGGATTAGGGGTTTCCGTAATTATGTTGTCACTATCTGTGATATTGAAACAAAAGCCAATTCTTTTAATTCATATGGGCTGCGATTGCATATTTTTTACCTCTATAGCGAGAAAGTGTGAATAATTTCACCCAAAACTTTACTTTTGTTGTACGATCAAGAAATGTCCTTCCTATGATAAGCGACCTTTTGTAGAATATTATTGAATAGCTTGAGTTTAATTTGTTACAAAAGCGTTAGTAGATTTTTTATCAGGACGAACTTGTACAAAAGGAAAATAAAAAAATGCCAGTGCATTGGCTTCTTGTCCGCTTTTCACACTGGAAAAAGTGTAATATTTGAAACGTGAGAGTAAACGACAGAAAGTTGAATCATTGAAGCAAGTTATCACACAGGCCACGAAATAGTTACGCGAAATTTACAACTGAAACAGAAGGACATATGATTTCAAATAATAAATTGGAAAAGGTCTTCTCTACAGAAGTTAAATGCAGGAATTATCTAATGGCAAAGTAAAGAAAACGTGTAAGTGCACCTTCTATTTTGAACTTTACCTTTGTATATTTGACATATGTAACCAAATTCTTCATAACAAGGCGCGTCATTCCATTGCCCTCTCACTCCCAACATAGTCGAGGCTTCTACACAATCACCTTGCTGTTTCCATGTATTTAAGAAAGAATTATATTTATGGGAAAGAAAACCTCATAATTGTCAAAATCTATTTGTAATGAAATATCGTCCGGATGTCCGGTTTCCCAGACCGATCAACATACGTTTTGTGGTTCATCTGGAGCCCAATTAGTCCATGTTGCCACCTCTCCATCTATCCAGGTCCAGAAACCTTGATCTTGTAGTCCAATCCACACACCCAAGTCTCTCCTGTCATACATTTGTGAAGAGATCAGCGCTGAAATGCATTGCTATCATTTTACTTAGTTCTTTCATTTTATCGCAATTACGATTTTGGTGCATTTAGCACAGTCGAATTTAATTGAACTGACTACCAGAACCGCCAGTTCAATAATATTACACAGAGGAATAGTCAAGTTTTTCTTATTTTAATCTGAGCAATTTTATCAAATTAGGTTGGAGCATGTTTGGCATTTCAATGAAGTGCTTCTTTCATAGATAATGAAAAGAAAACTAGGTTCAATTCGATGTACCCTCCTCCTAAAGTACAAAGCACGACTTCCGAAAATCAATGGAATATCACACAATATCTTTTCAAACTGCTCATAGTGACTTTTTTTACAATACTTAATTGAAGAAAGGTTGATGACCGCTACTCACCGGCGTCTTCAGGATTCTTAATCGTAGCCAAATCCGGATTCAAGCCTCCAGACTGTGCCTGACAAGCAGCGCGAGCTACGGACCAGGAAACACCATCAAAGGTGTCATCCACAAACACGAACTTGTAGCATTTGTTTCCTCCTGAAAAAAATACAGATATTTAGTTTGTAAATACAGACTAGTTTATAGATTCTAGTCTTGTACGAGGAGTCATGTGACTGCCACTGTCAAGCTGAGACCATAAATTTAAGTAGTTTTCCATGGAGAACGATTCCACGCTTTTTTACGAACATTCCAGTTTTTCACGATACGCGTTTCTGTCAGATTATCTGACACATCTTTAAACAGGGAAAAGCAGAAAAAAATTCGTCAAAAATTGCCCCCAGTTACCCATGACCTCTGGATCATCATGCCAATGCTCTACCAACTGAGCAAAGTCAACATTCAGTTACCAGCCTAAATCTGCATGGCGTTTATAAAGTCATGCTCTATTGATTCTAGAAATGACCAAAGTCCAAAAGTGGTGCATGAAACAAAGCTCACTTCAGAAATTTTCTGGCCAACACATACCAGGCTAGCACAGTCATTAGAATATTAGAGTGATGATCCAGAGGTCCTGGGTTCAATTCTGACTGAGGGCAATTTTTGACGAAATTGCTTTTGTCCTTCCCTGTGTAGAAATCTGTCAGATAATCTAACAGAAACATGTATCGCGAAAAACCCGATTGAGCGCACAGGTTTTGAAGAAATTGTTGTCCTTTTCTTATGTAAACAGAGAGAAAACAATTCTTTAGTAAGACCTCTTACGGAGTTAATATACAAATGAAATCAGTTACAAATCAGTCTCATGTAATCCATTTTGGTACTTCCTTGGACCGTGTTACAATTAGATATCACTAAGAAGCCTCGGAAACCTCTGAGCCTATATATGAAACTATATCATTTCTTTCCATCCAATTAATGACTGGGCGGCGCCAAAATCTAGACTATTCATCAATTTCGACTGCAGTTCGATTATGTGTACTATTTATTCAAGTTTTTCACAAATTCATAATTTTCTGGCAAATTCTCGCAGACTCCTGCCAGCATTGACATTCAATAGTCGCAACTCATTGAATGTCAATGCTGGCAGGATTCTGCCATTGATTCGTCAAGTGTCACCTAGCTACCTTACCAGTGTAACATGAAGCTATTCGCATTTTCCATTTGCAGTATATAATAACATTATACCTGCTCCTTTAAATCCCTGTGGACAGAAACCTGGTATCAGTGGAGTTGGTGTCGTTGTTGTGGTTGTGGTGGTAACTGTTGTTGTGGCTGCGAAGTAATAGACGAATGAGTAGAAAATTTCAAGGTCTCCCTTGAATGAATTTAACCAACACAATCCTCTAAATGCCAAAGAATTTATGGTTTGTGAAATATCTGTTTCATATTAATCTGCTAACATATGTTTTCAAGTCATTTTCATTTTCAGAACTTGGTATATTTTATAATTCAGGAACAAGGGAAGAATTTCAAATGAATACATTTCATGCAGGATGGAGGAGACATATGAAATACGAAAGCCTTTGGTTGAGCGTTGGATTGGCAACATAGAGGTTGTTGAGTCAAATTATATTAGAGGTGCAACATTTCGTTATCACTAAGAAAAATCTTTGATTCTTGGTTTTAAATTTGGAATGGATATCCCCTTGTGCTAATCTGGGAATTCTTTTGCCTGAAATCTCATTATGATTAGGAGATTTATCAGCAGCATAGATATGCAAATTAACCATGGTGCCCATCAAAAAGTCGTGAACTGTAGTTTCCGTACGTGGACAAAGTAGAAAAAAACTTACTCGGTTCCGGTGTGAGAGGATCCACTAAAATGAATGGGATAATAAAATATAAAAAACCCATTTTGTTACATGAAATACAGAGTTATAACAATGAATAATGACAACAAGAGTAACATTCAGCAAAGGATTTTAGTCATATTTAAGCAAGTACTCGCATCTGAGCTTGCACACAGTCGCCCTTTCTTCGTCACAATGTTCGTCGTTCCAGTCTCCGTCAATAGCAATATAAGCTTCTACACATCCAGAGTAACCTCCTGGACTTGCATCGTTTGGTTCACCTTAACGTTAAAAGACAAGTGAGAACAGAAACCAGCAATCCCAGAATTAGTTGATTTTTCGTAAGTGGACAGGAATACTAAATCATGCATGAGGCCGGCATTTTGTTCTTGACTGGGATAAAATAAAAAATACAAGAAGCTTCATTGACATTTAAAGTAGAACAGGATTTTATGCCAATACCTGGTGCCCAGTGATTGAAGTCAGATGGGTTGAAAGGTGTGTAGTCTAACCAGAACCACTCGTCACCTGATAAAGTATGAGGAATTCATATTATTACTATTTGATTTTTGCAGTAAAGTCTAATGGAAATTGTGAAAATGCAAAGTAAGACTACATATTGAAACTACTGGAACAAAGCCTCACAGTGGTGAAATGTATTTCAAGGTTACAGGCGCGCTTAAGCATTTCATCTCATAGTCAAGAATGAAACACATACTGTCTTCATATTTCGCAAGTCCGATCCAATAGTTAGTACTTGGACCAGGAATGTTCTCACTTCCAACCATAATCAGATGTATAAGATCACTTTCATCTTGACTTTCCATTGATGCCAGATGTGCATTAGGACCTCCCACCATCTTTTGAAAGAAACCCAAACTATTTTTGTATTTATTACCGACCGCGTACGTAGTACGAGAGGAGGTAATATTTTCAGTTTGTCTGTCTGTCCACCATGGGGGGGGGGCACTCAGATCATACACATAGCCAGGGTGGTCTGTGAGGATCTGGCCTGGGGGGTGGGGTACCCAGGCTCACAGCTGGGGGGTACTCAGTCCCACAGCTGTGGGGGGGGGTACTCAGTCTTACAGTTGGGGGGTACTCAGTCCCACAACCGGGGGTACTCAGTCCCACAGCAAGGGGGTACTCAGTCCCACAGCTGGGGGGTACTCAGTTCCACAGCTGGGGAGGTACTCAGGCTGAGTACCCCCCTGGCTGAGTATCCCCCCCCAACTAAGTACCCCCTCGGGATTGGTCAGCAAAGTGAGCACTTGCTACGCGGCGGTCGGTATGCCTCTTGCGTTCACGCAGGAGGACTTTCTTGTTCAACTTGTAAGTTTGATCATTTAGTGACAATTTTATTTTCATCTTTCTGACACAAGTTCAGAAACCATGGGATTCCACTAAAAACACTGATATTTTTTACAGCAACAGGCAGTGACGCATCGCATCAGCTGTTAATTGTAACTTCGCAGCTGTTGTAAATTTTAAATCATTTTAAAATTCGAAAAATACCTGACAATAATTTTCAGCATCGACAAAGGATCGAAAGTGGTCTGGCTCAAAAAGGTAACACATGGAATTGTAGACGTCCCAGCCTTCTGGGCATGTACCTGGGATTGGTGTTGTAGGGGGTGGTGCTGTTATTGTAGTAGTGGCATTATCTGGTACTGAAAGAAAAGTTGAGTTACCAGACCTTGCAAATACAATGACGTGTACTTATGATGGGTCTTACATTTTTGAAAAAGGTAGACATGAGGATGAAAGTGAAGTTCTTGTGTTCATACATCAACCTTATTTTTTACGGTCTTTTCTCTGTTTCTGTTAGCTTAAAATTTAAAGGGTTCTTACTTTTCGGTACTTTGCAAACATAGCCCAAATAATCGTTACATTGTCTGTCATTCCAAAATCCTGCAAAAACTTCTGTCTAAAGGAAAGGAATATTATCATTTTTTATAATATTTTGTGAAAATTACATGTTGAAAAAGATATCCATCAAAGGAATTGTTCATATGACAGTCATGATTTTAAGTTTTGGTCTGCTTTCAGTTGCGCACATTCTAATCTGCTTCCGCGTATCAGTATTTTAAATCTTGTTGATAAAGTATGCATATAAAAAAACTGAACATTGAAACTAACACGAAATTCCACACAGTCTTCATCAAATTCTTCCCCATCTGGTTGACCGGATTGAAAAAATGTGAAGTCAACGGGTGTGTCATCTATCCAGTGCCACAATCCGTCTGAAGGAAACAGTTCAGTTTATGTAGGAGGCAGAACTGCATTTGTTTCCAAATCTGTGGTTGAGGTACACTGCTATCTGCAAACTGTAAAGGTAAGACTTACCATTTTGTCCTCTGTAAAGTCCAATCCAGAAGTTGAAGGGGTCAAAAGGAGCTTCAGCAATAGCAGTATCTCTCATAAATATACTTTCTTGAACGTCATGCACTGAAGCCAATTTAGCTCCAGGATACACTAGAAAAATGAAGTTAAAATGTTAGTTTAGAGGCGATTTTAATTCAACCAAAATTCACGTCTGCTGTTATCTTGAATTGAATATTAATACATATGGCCTTTCAAAGTGATTCGCACTTACAATCTTCACATCCGTATCGAGCATAGTACCAATACTCCGTGTAGGTTGTTTCGAAGTAATAGCAATTGTCACCATAAGGAATCCAGTCTTCATCAGGACAGCTACCGGTACCTTGAGCCGGAGTAGTGAAGGCAGGAGCTGGGAGACCAAACAGAAGCATTCCATTTACATGTAAGTTACCCTTAATTGAGACACTTGTTTCATTGTACACTGGCACTTATTAGTCTCCGCAAGGAGACTATCTGTGATGCACTCACTACTACTGGGTGAATATTTTTTGGTCAAATTTTGCCCATCAACTGGGTTGAATACGCAGCAACCATCAACCCCCCCCCCAGAAATAGGTTCTGAGTTTACCATCAACCACCCCCCCCAAAAAAAATGTTGACCATCAACCCCCCCTCCCCCATGGGGACTTTGGGTTTTTAGCAGTTTTAGACTTAGGAACAAAGTTTGGACTTGAACATCAACTACCATCAACCCCCCCCACCACTGGGGATTTGGGTGTTTTGCAGGTTTGGA
>JBCAUG010475099.1:0-15483 GCA_038406175.1 Haplosyllis leylae
AGAAGTCATGACACCTTATGTTTCAGCATTTCAGCTGAAAACTGGTGTCTTGGAATCAGTACTGCCACTACTGATTCCGGGCGTTGCATCGTTGCCTACTAAAACCACGGAGAACCTTTGCGACGTGGTTACACAGCAATGCACTTTATATTTTTGTCTTTAATGGAAGCAGTTTCCTTATTCATGAGGACACTTGTACAAACCAAGGTGTGCCATTACCATAGTGTGGGGTGCTTTCAAATTTTGTGCCCTGTTCAAACCTGCCACACTGTAGTTAGTTCACAATTCAAAAGCTGGAATACGATGGAGTAAATACACCCCCATCAAGGGACTGTACACCACTGGTGGATTTTATTGTCAGAATTTATGTGTATTGATAGGTCTTCGTTTGAAAAATGTAAGAAAGGAAATGCCTACTTCGAAGGAATGAGAAAAATGAGCCACTACACACGCTATGATAAATATATAATATGAAAGATTCATAAATTAATAATTGCGTATTGGACATTTTAAATTTATTTACTGCAGCAAATTTGACAGTTGTGACAGACAATGGTGGAAAGTAGCATTATTTTCGAGTTGCATTCCTGTTACAGTTAATTGATATGAGAGCGGGGATCGTTTTTTTAGGCATTTCAAAATCATGGGAATCTATTGGCCCTGAAAATAAGGTTCAGGCGCGACTTCATCCTCGGGTTCGCTTTCTGCGTCATATTCGTCGACATACTCATCCTCGGAATCATCCTCATCAAAATCTTCATCAAAATCATCGTCTTCTGTATCGACCTAAGTAAGACACAGTTCAGAGAGTTGGTAAGTGCATTGCAAAGTCCAAGTACGAGCACAAGAAATACATATCGAATTCGAAGTTCACTAATTGGTTCTGTATTTTCAGGTGAATGTTTAATACTCACCATTGCGGTAGGTTTCTCGCAGATGAAGAATCTTCGGATTCCTTGTACTTCACAAGGAACTGAGTACCATGTGATGTTGTGATCCTGCATGCATTTTCTGATAACAGTGCAGTTGTCACCTCTCAGATCAGGCGTCCTTATGCCTGTCATTGGGTACTGTCCACGGTACCTCCTCGGTTCATCTTTCTGGAAATTGGCACAAGATGATGCGAAATGTCATAATGTCTTGTGTTTTTTTAATTGGTTTACTGCAGTTAAATGATGGATTTATTCATGTATTTGACACGGTAATTTGTGGCACTTACGCTGCTGCTCGAGTCGTCGTCGTTGTCGTTTCGGTTGGTCTGATTTGCAGTTTGGTATTGTGTGTTGCGGTTCCAGTTTTCTGGATAGGAACGCTTTCCACGTCGTCCGGCTAAAATAAAATGTGTTTTTACCAGATCGACACAGACTAGATTTCGTTACTTACAAAACTGATCCGGCAACATTTTTATTTGAACAAGGATAAGGTCACTTAAGGTTTTGTGTCCCTACCTTTGTAAGTAGGTTCTGCATATGCTGATGGCTCCTGTTGTTTCTGCTGATAATTCCCATACTTGTTCCCATGTTGTCCATGGCTATGTTTATGCCCAGATCTGTGACTGTGTCCATGTTTCTTCTGGCCGTGCATATACTGTTTCCACAGCCTCATTTTCATCGTAATCATTGCATCGTACTTGTAAGTAATGCTGGCATTTGGCTGATGATTTCCCCAGTACTGAAGATGCAAAACCCTTTTTTTAACAATCATATGAATGAAGTCGAGTCGTTTGTCAGGGATAACCCTTTAAAGTAGCGGGTCAAAAATACAGAACAAAATGGTGGTAGTATTACAGTATCAAGATCTTTGCATGAAACGCCTTTTACGGGCTATTAAAGAGTTTTACCATGTAGTTCATGGCCTCAGCCTCTTCTTTCTCACAAGCTTGCCACATCCACTGGTTTGTTCCCCATTTGTGAATGCCTGCTGTCCAGTAGCTTCCCATTCCCTTAAAAAATTTCATCTTCCTAGTGGTATAGTCTCCGGGTCCATTCACTGAAAAAAGTGACAAAATTGAAAATAAGATTAATTAAATATTTCAGTTAAGGTTTTCTTAAGTGATACTATTGGGAAGCAGGAGTTCAATTTCTCAGTTCACTGTCAAAGGAGGCTCACTTAGTTTGTTCTGAATGGAATACTTGAGGAAATAGTTTTCCATCTCAGATTCGATCGAGACAAGGTTAGAGTCGAAGGCCTTGCAATACATCTGGGCGTCATATCTTGTGGCTGGCACATCACTGATCAGGTAGCAAGTCTCCTCTCTATCCCAACGTATGAAACCATGTGGACAACCTGGATAATGTGGCAAATAGTCCGTCAGATCACATTGTAGTAGAGGCCATAATTTTAAAAGTGAAAAAATACTTATTGCTTCTATTTTATTTACTCCAAATAGAAACCTACCTCCATGACTCAAAACTCCCACCCACCAGATGGAAAATACAAAAGGCACAATCATTTTCTTTTTGCTGTTAAGGAAATGTGGACAGCGCAGAAGTGAAGATGTGATCTTTTATACGATACTAGATCCGATCATATGATTTCCGTCGTGAGATACCTATGTAACCAGAGTGTAAGTGTTTTGGACACTGATTCGTGAGAAGTATCACTGATTAACGGCTAATTGAGGAACATGATAGTTTTGTATGATTTTGCAAAAAAACAGAAAAACGGTGTCCATAACATGGACACGATCTTGCAATAAAAATATTCCATTCCTTTTATTCATCGTATTAAAATCTGCACAAAGACTTTACTGCCAATGGGGATCTTTTTATTATTGAATGATTTCTATACATTATTTCACATTTGGCCGGAAGAAGAGATTTCTCAATGTACGGTACTTTTGCGAAAAATTCATAGTTGGTTTTATCTTTTACCCTTCTCCTTGATTCTAGGTGAGGGTTTGAAATATATTTTAACAAGTAAAATATTTTTTTAAAAATAAAGGTCTGATTTTTGTCAACAAATTCCCAGCAATGCAAGAACTGTTTTACACATCTGCTCTCATGACTTTGTAGACGAATACTTGGTTTAGAGATGTAATATCGTGGTCCATTGGATCTGTTCCTTGCTGGGCGACGGCCATGATTCCCTCAGCGGAGACGGAAATACATGTTGGTCTCCTGATTTGTCTTCCCATAGGAATCACGTTGCTCATTTCACCACGTTCGTTCAGCGCGTGTATTTTATCGAGACGGGCGTCTGTGATGAACAGATTTCCATGACAGTCCGTGCAAATTGCTGAACAATCAAGAAAATGACCGTCACTGCCAAGATGGGTGTCGGTGTTTGATTCCGGAGAATTTAATTTCTGGTTTCGTTCACTTCGCCTCGTCATAAGGTGGCAAGAATTAGATCCGTAATTTTCGGGTGCAGCTAGTTTGGTGACGAAGTGCAATGTTGGTGCTGAGCTGTTTTGGTATTTGTACACTACTATTTCCTTGTTTTCACCATCGCAAATGTAGAGCCTGTTCGCATGAAAGCAAAGAAACTGAGGCATGGCTACCTCTGGAACATCCAAAGTTTGAAGGAGATCACCAGTTTCTTTATGTACAGTGATTCTCTGTTTAATTTGATCACAGACAACGAATCTACCAAATTGGTCTGTTGTGAGGGCAATCGGCAACTGGAAAACATCGCCACTTCCAAATTCTGTTCTCAGTGTACCAATTTGATCAAAAACCTAAAAAAAAAGTTGGTTCGATCAATTTCAAGATTATCGGCTTATTTGGGGTACTGTGCACAAAGTTAAATTGATGCTTAGTGACATGCCCAGAGCATTACCAGGAACAGGAAATAGTGTCTTTACCTTGACAGATAGAAATCCACAGTCAGTCACAGCTATGCCGCCTTCCCTAGTGACAGTCAGGTCACTAGGGTGTTGTAGTTCTTCCTCAGAACCAAAGCTGAATTTTAAGTTTCCTCTTTTTGTGAACACCTTCACCTTGTTAAAAAGCAAATGTATTGAAATATAGTATTTGAAACTAAACTTACATGTTACCATTTTAATGGTGAATAGATTTCCTAAGAGTTCACCAGTACCATTGCTTTGAGTATGAAATGCTGTATGTTAACGTTGTTGAAATAATGGTTGTAGAACATGACCCGTTATTTAACATTGAATTACCTTCTGTCCAGTGGACGTCAGTACCACTGGATTTGCTGAGGGCAGGAAGGCAACAGCCAGAACTTCACCCATACTAGTGTTGCCCTCTATTTTCAAGGACTGCATGTACACCGCCTTTGTAGATGGTAGTAGTGGTCGCAGAGTAGAGACTACATTGCTGCCACCATCAGAGCATTTCAATAAAGTTCCAACTTGAAAGTCATGATATCCAGGGAGGAATACTGTATTTTGCGACAGCTTCCTTGCATGTATCGTTGGATCTGGAAGTTCATAATTCAAGGCCTGATATAAGCTGTCTTTTGCTTCAGCCCTGAAATGTAGTATGCAAATTCTGATCTGTTTGTATTTTGTGTGACATAGTGTTTTGAAAATGACGAAAAGAAAAGATAATTGGTCCAACTTTACTGTTCACCTGTTCACTATCTGTGCTATGGGAGACGTATCAGAGGAGAGGAGCTGCTCCGCAAAGTCGTGTGCACGCTCTAGTCTGAATATCGTCCTTTCTAGCTTCTGTCTGTCTCTACTGACGGTCACAATGTCGTAGAAGTCGTCAAGTTCGTTCATTAATTGGACCTCTTGTTCGTTCAAAGACCTGTGAGAAATTCATATGGTTCTGGTGATGGTTACAAAGATCCGAGTAATCTCGACTTTCACGAAATAAGTAGTCATTGCTTACTTCATGAGTTCTTGGACAGCTCTTCTAACACCCGTCTTTGCGTGTTCCCTTCGGATGAAAAGTTCATTCTCCAGCTCCACTAGATCTGCCTTGGATTGTGCAAGCTGTATTATATTGTCTTTACTCTGCATCACCAGACCAGCCATATCCTAAGTAAAAGATTCTGGATGAGACCGAAGTGGCCAAAATGATTCAGAGTGTTTTGTAGGGACACAGAAGTCAAAGCTGTACCTGGTTGAATGTATCTCTGACGTTCTTGATTTCTTCGATCTGATGCGCCTTGTGATCGAGGAACGTGCACGGGAGGCAGATGGGGCTGTTGCACGTTTCGCAGTAATACTTGATGGTTTCTCCGCGGTGAACGCGGCAGTAATTTTCCCTGTCGTCATCCTGGGGTCCTGTAGACACCGGCAGCATAGTGTGGCCCTCGGTTATCTGAAAATAACAAAGGTGTTGTGAACAACACTGAAATTACCGATTCTAGTCAATTGCAGATAATCGGTTTGGATATTTGGAGTGAATCTTCGTTGGTCTTGGACAGAATTACAAAAAGTACTAACTGCAGTAAACTTGCCTTTGCCGCCTGGTGTGAATCACTGCATCCTTCACACAGTTGTATTTTACACTCGACACACAGATTCGTCGACCTCTTGATTTCATTTCGAAACTTGCAGATTCCACAGTTCCTTTCCTCCTGGCTACGCGTCACCATGTCCTCCAGACTGGATACAAAGAAACTATCGGGGAAGCCTTCAACACCATTCTTGGGAATATAAATTTGTCTCCTGCAAAAAATTGGCGTTTTACCCTTACAAACCCATTTTCAATTGATAGAAAGTTTCGGTCCGATGTCACCTTCATTTATTGTTAACTGGCCATTTGAAGTCACTTCTTAGAACTTGGTAGGTGAGGGTCAGTTCTAAGGTCACACAGTAAACGACATAGCTTTTAGCGGAAAAAAACACTGGATGTTGATCCTTTGTTAATGAGATCAATGTACATTTTACCTGCAAACAGGACAGGTGAACTTTCTACCATCAATGTTATTATGTTCAATGTAGTAATGTAAGCATTGAGCGCAGAACGTATGGAGACATGGTAGGGTCTTCGGATACTTGAGATCATCCAGACAGATCTTACACAGAAGGAATTGTTCTCTAATGTTTGCCGTCAAGTCATCTGTGGACGACGCCATATCAGTTTACAATTAACTGTTTGTACTTTCACTCTGAAAGTGAAAAATAATGACAACCAAATTAGTACAGATCTATTTCCTCATTATACCTGAGTTGATAGACCTTTAAATATGATGTTTGTGTGTAACCTGTAGACATATATTGAGTATCAGTTATCCAGCCTAATACAAGGAACATAAATCGGATGGCGCTGGGAAATATCAAGAACTATAATGTTTTGTGTAACTTACCTTTGTTTAGTACATCAATAATATATGTCCGTACTTTATGAAGGAATCCAGTCACTTTCAGTGTTGATGTTTATACGTCAAGTTACTCTGGTTATTCCCATCAAATATGGTATGACTCATGCTCGAAACGTTTATCCAAGCCACATGGAAATTTTCTACAAAAGATTTTTGGCACAATGATGGCAATAGATCCTGAAGTCATTTTGTGTGAAATAATCGAGCGGCTTTGTTCCTTTTCTTGCTCTGGTCGGGACAATTTTTCCAAATTTTGACTAAAATTTAAAACATGTAACATTGATCCTATGAATATTAAGGTGGCGTGAAAATACAATGTCAACGATAAATGTGTTTTAGTTAAAGTTGTTTCGTTTAAATTAAAACTAAATACCAAAAATCTTTTATCTTAAGAAATTTTGTCCACGGAGCTTTTTTTTCAAATACAAAACAATTACATTCAAAAGACTGAAACGAGGAAAAAACGCTAAAATGAGGACACTTCCTTAAATTTCATGGAGATCAGTATTGATAACATTGATTTGTCATATGTTAATTCATTCTTGTCTGGACCTGCCCTCATTGTTTGTTTTGGTTTGATCAAATGCTGTGATTTGACTCAAGAGTCGTCGAGTTGAGTTGATTGTGTCGATATGGTAATTAATCTGTCGAGCAAATCTCAAGTGTATGCACTTTCAGATTTACACTGTTCATTTTGGCAAATGTACATTTATCAATTATGGTATGCGGATTGCTTTGCCCAGAACTTATACCTTTTACATTGTTCTTGAACAAAGTATTTATTTTTTGTAATTCACTTGTATTAAAGAATCGTTGAGATTATCAAGTGTCGTTACTATTTCGTCTTTTCAGACGGAAGAAAACGTCGCAACAACTGAACGCGTATTCCATGATCGTCAGTATCAGATAGATGCGGCGATTGTCAGGATTATGAAGATGAGAAAGTCGCTCAGTCATAACCTGTTAATTAGTGAACTTTACAATCAGCTCAAATTCCCCGTCAAGGTAAGAATAGTTTGGATAACGTTTCTGTTTTTATTTAAATTTTTATCAAGTTTTTTTTTTGCTATGAGAACGTTTTATTTCTAATTTTGTCGCTACAAATTTGTCTGTTGCACAGAAATCAATGTTGTCAGCTCTGATGATTTATTCAGCAGCTTGCAATTAAAAATAAATGGTCCCGGAAATGTTCCTTGTAATATGTACCGTTTTAACTTATTTGCAGCCATCCGACTTGAAGAAACGTATCGAAAGTTTGATCGACAGAGATTACATGGAGAGAGACAAAGAAAACCAAAATCAGTATCATTATGTAGCATAATTACCATAGTCCTATATATTTGTTAAAAAGTAATACCAATATATGTACAGCCCACGAAACAGGCAAAATGATGTAGTTTTACCAGAGACCCGAAGTTCGTAGTCAAGACATCACTACTGGTCATTTTGTTTGTTAATTTGCTAAACTTCCCCAAACTACACAAAATCTTATGCCAAGTTACTGTGATGTGTAATATTTATTCTTAAGATGGTTTATTATTATCTTACATGTGTAAGGGTATTTAACATTAAATTCAACATTTGTTAATATTTGATTAAATTTTCTAAGTTAATTTTACAAAGCAGTGTGATGAAACTTTAAATTGATAATAAATCATTATTCGTACAAAACGGTGGAATGTTAAAAAGCATTTTTAATACCCAAGTAAAAAAATTGACATCCTTAATACTTGAACATATTGTTTACTGGTACATTGGTAAATTAACTACTAGACACACATAACAGAGTAATTGCTGATAGATTGATGCCAGTCGTCTATTGAAATATTAGTTTCTACATTTGGCTGTTAAAAAAGTATAGAAACAATTTAAGATTGTTGATTTCGCTGAACCTCATCATTCTGTTTAAACTAGTTACTTGTATACGTTAACGGTGAGCCGTCATTGGTGTGTGACACTTATTTGTGGTGCAAAAGTACAGGGTATAAACGATATGTAGACTCACTAAAAATTGTATTTTGCTTTAAAAGGAAAAGAAATTAACTCGTGCAGCATCAGAAATAGAAAGATTCGAAAGATCTGAAGTAAAAGAATGTTGCTCTCCAAATCTGAGGTCGGGCATAAAGAAGAGAATTTGTAATGTTCATGAAGAAGTCTAATGGTAAATCAATAGTAAAAGTGAAGTGAAGACACTCCACATGTACAAGCTGAACGGCTCTATGGGAGATGGAACCCAACTGTTCGTAACACCGAATTTGAATGTGATGTACGTTTTGCGCCTTTACATCTTACAAACCTACACATAATTTGTGATATGTTCTTTTCAAAGATCACGTCGGTATTTAAGTTTTACAGAGCCTTAAAATATTTTATAACAAATTGAATCTCTTATATGATACAGACACTATAGCGTTCTCATTTTATTTTTCTTGGCAATAAACGATTAAGCATAAACAGAGTGGCAACACTGAAAGTATGTGCCATTAGGAAAAGTCCAATGCATGATTGTTTCTGTATATATTTGTACAAATTAGTCATATCAAAACCTATTGTACAAAATGACACAAAGATTGGAGCATCTGCTAGAATTTTACCTGGTATCGGTGTACTAGTTGAGTGATTGAACAATTATTTAATTCCTTTGTTTTTCTCATATTTAATTGAAATGAAATTACATAGACTGACTATGAAAACAACCATAGGAAATGAAATTCCAGCAGAGCTACGTTTGAAATGTATAGACTAACTAGTCACGGTAGACCTGCTGCAAACACGTAAGTTATGGACAGTTCAGACATTTGTACAGAAAGCAAAAATGGATATTTAGCTTACTAACTTGCGGGCTGGTCTACCGTGACCCTGGTGATACTGTACGAGTACGAATGTTTGGTCGAATGGGAGCGTATCCCTGTGTGTGCTTACTGTTTATATTGTGTGACTGTGCTTAAAACTCTTTCAAAGCAACAAAGCAACTATTTTGTAATTTATTATTAACACGAAAGGTACCGGCTGACAACCCATCAATGTTCACCATAGCATGAAGGCTTAAACGAATCTGACGAAAATGTTCGGTTAGTTCCAATTACCAGCATTCGGTGTGTTACGGCAGTCCCTCGCAATTGGGACGCAAGCCAGATCTTAATGAGACGACTCTACATCTGTTGACACAAAGAAACTTTATTTCATTTTTGTTACGTTTATAATTACAAACAAGTGATATTTATAGCCATGGTAGTGTCATTTTAAGTAGGTTGGTGAAAGAATTAACAGTTAAAATTTGTTCTGTGTTCAACCAAAAGACGTAAAAAAGTTTATTTTATATTCCTATTTGCGTTGAGGAAATGGATGCGTTGTATATATGAATTGTGTGGATATATATTATAAAAGATATAAAATTGTATCATATTTGGACAAATGTTTGTGTCTTGGGTTCTCTTTCAATGTTATAGCTGTGCCTATAGAAATTGCCTATTTGCGAAAATGGTCGGGTGTCCTGTAAGATGCGAAAATGTCTGTGTTTCATAACGCTATTGTTTGCTTGTGATTGGTCGTTCTTTCTCTCGTGGATCCGTAGTCAATGAATCATTTAGTTATGAATTGTCCAGTGTTTATGTCTCTGGTAACAGAATCCCAAGCATAAACTCGTCCACTCATAGCTATGTAAACCCCACACTGTAGGACGTTCAGAGCTCCGATAGAACAACCAATATTGAAATCAGCGTCGGAATTTTTGAACGCTTCAGGTTTGAGTGCCCCACACAGCAGAACCGTTTTGTTTTTGACTTTGTCCGATAGGAATTGAGCAGTTTCGATCATTGTGTCTGTTCCATGGGTGATTAGGATTTTATCATGATCCGCCTTCCGCAAGCAGTCCACCAGTATCTGCCTAATTGTTAAAAAATTAAATTATTAATAATAAAAATTAATAATAAAATTATTACCGGCTCAATTCATCATGGTATAGGGGGTGCGGGTGGTTGGCCTTCAACTCAAAGGCATTCTTGTCTTGATTATGATTTACTTAGTACGTGAATGTTAGCATAGCAATTGTGGTAATTATCCATTATGTCTGTGATAAAAACTTTTTTATTTGACATACAATTAGGACCACTTTGATTTCGTAAAGGGATGATAGAATGTTTAATTTGAATAACTAGACCTAGACCTTTTACTAATGATAATGATGCAGTCCTCTTGTGGTGTTACCTGTCTGCATCATTAATATCCTGACTGTCCTTACGACATACGGTCTCGTACTGTATTTCCATCAATGGATTAACTCGTTCAAGCACCCTCTTTGCCGCGGGCTCTCCAATCTCAAATGCGTATCCTCCAATACTTCTGGGATACTCCTTATCAATTGTGCCTGCAATAACATAAATGGATATTATCAGAAATACCTCAAAATGAATGAATTATCGAACAGCAAAAAAGCAGGCCCTGAAGTACAACGATAGAATCAAGTTGTTGATGAAAATTCAGACACTTTACCTCCCGTTTGGATAACAAGAAGATTTAACATGTTTTGATTTCCAATAAGGATGGAAACGTAAACTTAACAGTTAAACGTGGTCCGCGCCGAAAGTAGAACGACCGATTTTGAACATACTGCAAATTGGAACTTTTTCTAGGACTTAAATGTGCATGACATGCGATGCTTACAACGCGAGTTCAAAAATGGCCAAAATTTGAAAACAAAATTCCAGTTCTGATGAGTGTTATTGTCTCCTATCAAATAAAAGTTGAAGGTGGATGCGAAGAGTAAATGTGTATTTTTATTCGAAGTTTGCTATTTAAGATTTTCACTTGGGATCATTTATTATTTTCAAAAAAAGTGAAAATCAATCAAATAAGTGTTGGTAAAAGTATCAATCAGAGGTCCTGCCACAGAAGGAATACTCGCAATTACTAAAAAGCGTAACCAACACTTAGAGCCGATCTGTTTAAATATAAATTATGTTTTTACCATCACTACCAAAGTGCTGAGGAAAATCAATTAGTTTGCGAATCATTTGTTACTTTGGTAGAAGTCATTTTCCTTCATTGTAAAACAGATCAATGTAATTTCTGCATTAAAATCTAAATTGATGATTGCTTTTCCAGCATTTTTGGTTTTAATCCGACGTAATTGTGATGTTGCAACAAACAGGTCATAATGTTTTCGGTTAATTTACAGATATGCTGTCCTGAAAAATGCTCAAATTTTGGACCATTCAATCTATGAATCTATGTTACACTGCCATAGTAGCAATTGCCTGCTGTTGGTAGGGGTTGCAGCTACAAGTGACTGTCGCCAACTATGAAGTTTAATGATAGGATACCATCAATATGACGAGCCCGATTGAGTTGAAGTCACCACCAAACAACATGAAGTCCAAATGAAGATGTTTTTGCGACAGCAGACGTTTCTGAGGAAAAAATGGAAGAAACACTTGCGTTCAAATACTCATGGCTTCAAGTTCTTCTTCTCTTCATTCTCATCACAACAGGTAAGAAATAAAGACTTGTACTAATTACAACTTTTTTCAACATAATTTAAAACCAATCTGATCTGATTTAAAAGATGTTCATGTCGTCAGGATATTTGGAGGATAAAATATCCCCATTCTTCCCTTACTGATACATAAAGTTTAGTCCGCTGAAAATTTCGGGCTGTGTATCGATTGTTACATATAATTCGTATACTATGGATTGTTAATTATTTAAGTTGACCATCGTTTGTAATGACGCATCTCGTAGTGTGGTCTTTTCCGGCCTCATGAATTAATAAATTCTGAATATATTCACGCACTGAATGTCTTTATTTCTTACTTGGGCTTCGTAGATTAAACATAAAAGTTTCAATGATTTGTGCTCTCAAAATTTGAACTAAAATCATTTAGATCTAATTGGTCTAATAGTTTGTTTCTGTAGAATTGCAAAATACATATCGTTGGTTCTTCCGATCCCTCAAAAGTCTTGATCCTGAATCCACCACTGCAAGATACAATTTGGTACAAGATTTTTTTTCAGTAGTTTTATGTTATGGTAACGACCACTTCACCATTAACAACCAGATGACACCATCAGTTAATTTGTTTAAAGTATTTTTCTATCTTTGTTTCACTTTTATTAACAGTTAAACGACCCAAGCCCCACCATGTGTTCACTTCCACCCAGGCATTTACCAGCGAACCGTGCTAGGATTCTTCTCAACTTTCTGCTAATCTTGAAGCACTTTGTGCATGGAATATTATTATAATGATTATAATATATTATTATAATAGACTCTGCTTTCAAGCCTTTTTCACAGGCACCAACACCGAAATTCGGACTGTTCAAGTTTTAACATTGTCACCTTCTGCCCGTCAAAGTCCCTGTTACCATTGACACAATGTTAAAACTTTAACGGGCCGAATTTTGATGTCGGTACGTGTGAACAAGGCTTCGGAACCCAGAAAAGGACAGGCTGGAAGGTTTGCAATTAAATGGGGAATATTCAGTACTGTTATAATCATTTTGAGATAGAGCATTGAACCTCCTCCTGCAAGTTGTCAAAGTGGTCCGGGAACATTAAATGATTGTATCGACTGAGACCATTACCCTGAATTTTTGTCATTTGTTCTTGAACATCATCTTTTAATTTTGGTTTCATCTTTCAGAGCTGTTCATCAAGCCATTTCCTCTTACTGACTTGTGGTTCTGGAACTTATGAAACACTTTACCTTACCCTTTGCAGATGGCATCGAGATTGATCAATTTCCAGCCTTTGAGTTTCCTTTAGTATTTCATTGAATCTTCTCAGACCTCAAACCTCTCACAATTTGTTCCAAAAAATATATTTTGAAAAGAACCTCTGTGTTAGTTTCTCATGTGGAACTATTTAATCTGTGTGAAGGTGATTCAGGTCTGAAAGCAAATTCTGTCAAGGATTGGTTCCCGCTTTGATTGCTAGAAAACAATTCTATGATTTTACCAAAACTTCCAGAAAACCGTATGGACTCGGGACAATTTCGGTCCATGGAGGAGGTTGGGTTGATTGGGGGGGGGGGAGACACTGTACTGTTAATGACGTTTCATTTGTGTATTTCTGTGGTTCCTTTCAGTCATCTTAGTAATTTAGGAGTTTTGGAAACAATTCTTATTCCCCGTTTTTAAATCAGAAAAAAAAGAGTTATGGTAATTGTCAAAAGAAAATGCTTTTATACCTGTAAGGAATATTTAAAATTGTATCGCATATTGTTAAAGATTTTTTATTCAGCATGGAGTGCCACACACAAGCATTTGGGTTGTTGGATGGACACAACCGCTGCCCCAGAGCTCAATGGCCTGGTGACGACTCCTGAATCCTTGAACCTGGCTACCTGTGTTAAATCGTGCACTGAAGCTGGATTCGCCTATTCCGGAATTCAAGGTGGAAAGAAGTGTAAATGCGGAAACAAATATGGTTACCACGGAATATCCACAAGTACGTCCTGCTTCCTATTCTACCAGTGGAATCCATTTCAACCAATTAGATGTGCATGTAACATGTCCCGTTGCAACGGCATCTGTTCGTTGTGAGTGGGTTTCACTTGACTTTGAATTTAAGACACATGGCCAATAATCGAAAAGTTTTGTCCTGCCTCGTTGGAGTCAATTTAGTCCTTTGAATGGGAGGGTGGGGGGTCAGATTTTGTACAACCCCTTTTGTGATTAGTAGGTCTGGTTCGGGGTGCATACTCATCGGTGCTCCTCCCCTGGACCAAATTTTCTGCATTTCATTTAGTTTACTGGATAAAATAATACCTTGGTGCCCCCCCCCCTTTGGAGTTGGCCCCACCATCGTCTCGGAAATCCTAGATCTGCCACATCCAGTGATTGGTGGATTGTTTTTGTAAAAGATACCAAGATTCATGTGCTGTTAAATAACTATGTTATTTTTACAGGAGGAATAAACACACAAATTCAATGCGAGAAAATTGAATTGTCAAAACAATATTTGGCTAAAACAAGTAGTAAATTTCTGCCTGTGTTATGGCTGGTGATGACGATTAATTAGCATGAAGCTCAGCAGCCCAGATGTGACGTCCTTTAGCTTCATATTTTTGCCCCTTTTTTCTTTACAGACTGTAACTACACATGTGAGGGAATTCCTTGTGGGGCGACCGATTCAAACGATATCTACTATGCAATAGATACAGGTATATCTATCTAAAGACTGAAACGTCTTAACGTACTTACTGTCCTTCGACCTGGAAGTTGTTTGCAGAATTGATGGATCTGATTTGGCATAGTAATTTGGGAAACCAGTGTCATCTCTGGTGCACTAAATTTGATATCTGTGAATCCTCTTGGCTAACAAGCAGGATTAACAGTCATATTTTAATTGTGGATTACTCCTGAGAAATTCGATAGAATGCAATATTTCGTATTCCATTTATGCTAATGTTGTTAGTTCAATAACAAACCTAAACACATGCGAGCTGTGTATTAATTTTTCATTCTAATCAAAAGATTATCATATAAATATCGCAAGTGAAAATACAGCTTTTTTTATCACTGACTTGTCGTGCATCCATATTTAATGTTGCAAAGGAAAATCGTTAGATAACACTCTGGGTTTCCACAAGCTATAAACCTTTGGTCGAAGTGAAAAATTGATTTCGTTCCTACATGACAATTTGCTCCAAATGTATTTCTGGTTGGTCATATTCATTAGAGATAACTGACCATAGGTCTGAGAATATCATTTTGCACATAGATTTATTATTTGTATGCATGAATTAAACGAATCAAACAATACGATGCAATTCTGTCTCCTCTTAGCCCACCAAAATGGGCCAATCACATCCATTTATGCTGATTTCATATTAGGCTTTATGAAGAGAATTTGATTTTAGCTTTTCGCTGATTGGCTAAAAAAAGATATGGATTGTCTCTTTCGTTGTGATATTTTCAGTAATTGGTCGACAAATTTGGCAATATTGACTAAAATTTATATCAGGCAGTGAAAGTTTCACATGCAGGTGGCTCGCACCCTTCGCACCCCTTTGCACCCCAACCTTCTAACCCCTTGCACCCTTCTCACCCCTTGCACCCTTCACACCCCTTTGCATCCCTTGCACCCCTTGCACCCTTTGCACCAGATGTTACATTGCATCACTATTTATAGTCTTTCTGGGGTGCAAGGGGTGCGAAGGGGTGTGAAGGGTGTGAAGGCAATAATAAACTAGGTTTTTGGGTCCCCACCACACTAGGTCATAAAAAGTTTGATTACAACAT
>JBCAUG010475210.1:0-15483 GCA_038406175.1 Haplosyllis leylae
ACTGTAAAAACTAAGACGTCATTCGGATCTATCCATAATCAAGTATTTTTCTGCAATATTATTTTGCAGACAACTCTTCCCAGTTCTTCTACATCATTCAAGACATTTTTCCCCATAGACTTCCACTGAGCTTCAAATCAGAATTCTTTGCAACTCTCGCAAATGTCAGAATCACTTGAACCTCCTTCAGGGTGTAGTGAGGGACAGAAAGACATAACATGGTCATGGCTTCCGAGGATTTGTGATTTATTTCTTTCGCTTAATTTACGACAACACCCACTGAGTGGTGAACTATACTTCATGTATTTGAGATAATTTTGAGCAATCTGGCCCGGTTGGATTCCTGTAAATCCAGTGGAACAACCTGTTCAATTCCAGGTCAATTCCTGAAGTAAATTACATAACTGATCCTGAACGAGACTCATGTCTCAGTCAAGAAACATTAAATAGTCTGTTTCCATGCCAACCTGTGTCTTTAAACTTAGTCGGGACAAACCAGTCGGGACAAACCATTCGATCAATACCAGTCGCAATATTGATAGTTTGTTGTGATTCTTGCCGACAGATGTAACAAATGGCACAGGTTTCTGCTCATATAGGTTTATGAAGATAACTGGCAAAGAATTTTGATGACAAATATTGAAGCTCACACAAATCCTTAACATAACATGAGACAGAGGTTTCTATTAACGGATGACAAAAGATGACACAGGCTACTGTTCAGAAATGACATTTTCTGCTGACAAATAATAATGATGTGTTACTGACAGATAACATGTTCATGCTGTAAACCTCTTTTTGTAATGACAGACATCTTTGTGATTTCTGGTAATGGCTGACATCCAAGATGGCTTACCACAATGTGAGTGAGTAAAGACGGTCATCAAAGGTCGCCACTAACCAAACCAAAATTTTGTGTTATCAGAATTATTCAAAGTTTTCAGAGTTTAGTCCTGTATCAGACCATTGCATTAGGTCTTTACTTCAATCATGTGGGAATCATGTTGTGTTGTAGTACCAAATCTATTGTACACAAAAACAAAGTGACAAAAAAGTTAATAACAAAATAAATAGATATTTGATAAATAGTAAAAAACTTTTATCTTTGAAAGTAGAACATTGAGACTCCGAAAGATTCAATTTTTGAACAAATAAAAAAAATCATTTTTAAAATGCAATTAAAACTGATGTTTATCGATTTAAGTACTTCAGCAAAATGAAAAAGTACTGCATGCAGGGTCATTACGAATTAATGGAAAATGTTTTTGGACGCAAACCAATTAGGTATTTAATTTTACTGGTGTTTTTGAATTTTTGTCCCTTCATTTTGATTGCGTAAATAAAACAAGAATTATTGCAAAAAAACTACACTGTGAAATAAATAATAATGCTAAGGTAGAATTTTATCAATTATCAAGAAGTAGAAATGTCATTTCTTTTCAAAGTCATTTATTCAAACAATTTTAGTCACTAAGCACATCACAAAGCGTCTGTGCATTTTCTGTGTTGTGGTAAAACATAACCAGCAATATTACAACAAATATTTCGCTTTGAGCACACATTTGACTCACATTTCCGTTATATACTTTTTACTTTTTTACAATCAAAAACAAGTTTTTAACATGAAAAGGTGCATTGTACGCTGTTGGTGATGGTAAACGCATTGATAAGTGTAGATTAAATAACCAGGAGGAAACTTTTCAACAAAAATAATAAGCTCCAGCCCATTGGTCGAGAGCATATTATTTTGTTGAAAAAATGACCTCTGTGTTATTTAACTAATTTAAAAATGTAAGAGTCACTTCAGATAATTTGCTCCTCCTATGAATAGAAACCTCCCTTAAACAAAACATTTCACTTATGAAATCCGTTTGCTCTTCTGGTTTGATGATTTCTTAAAAAGTACAGCATAAAAGTGCAAACTAAGTCATTGTATAATGCTAGGCAACAGGATTCAAGGTTAGTAATGCAATTGATGCGAATCACTGATAATACACGCTATCAGCGAAGTTTTATGTTTAAGTTTCATGCTGAAATTTTTCATACGTTGGTGCGATATTTTACTGTTCGTATTGGTTGTCACCTGTTGCAAAGGTGATCGCTAATACAGACGATAACAAATTTGAAATTAATTAAAACCGGAAGAAAATGAAGAACAAGGCCGGAACAAACAGGATGTTGTAGGCGCGCATGCTCGCGGCGACGGCACTAAAATAATCATTGTTGCACAGATCGGTGGTACAACACGACCTCTGAAAATGAACATAAAAATCAATACATGTTTTATTTCACTCGAAATTTGGCAGTGTCGGTCAAGATTTAGTTGTATTTTGCAGGTATTCAGAGGACGAATGTCGAATCAAAACAGAGGCCGCAGTAGCGGATCTAGGATTTGGTCAAGGGCGGCCCAGAAATTTTACATTTGCGTGGGTTCATTACAAAATATCTATTTCAATATGAAATATTCTGGTCATTTTGACAAATACAATGTTCCTTTTCCTAATATGAGAAAATGAAGGGTCTTATTTGTTCTTTTGGTTTAGATTGCAAACCCATTAATTTGTAAGCCGGTGGTCTGGGGCCAGCTTAGGGAACCAGAAGCAGTCACATTTTTAACTGTCAAATATGTATTCTCCCACTTTTCCTGGTACTTTTTCTTCAAAAATTTGAACTTGTATTTATGTAGGAATATTACACAAACTTTAAAATAGTCTGGCTATTTTGAAAAATGTGTTGTTTTGGTTAGGTTTGCAGATACATTAGTTTGTAAACCATGGATCTGGGTCCTCTTGGACCCAAGAAACTGTTGCATTTTTAACTTCAAAAAATGTATCTTTCTACTATCCTGGGAAATTTTTGTTGAAATGTCCAAACAATTTTACATACAAGCATTTATTAATTCTCGGACATTTTTTTGTATCATATTGTATGAAAAATACTTTACTTCAATCTTTACAGATAAGATAAGTTAATATAATGTAGAGGTATGCATGTAACAAGGTGGAATGATGAGTTGAGTGAATCTAGAAGAATGAGAAAACAATATTCATGTCAAGCAAAGCGACGCTGGAATTTTTCTTTGAGAAATTACTAATTTAGGGTCCTAAAATTCATAGTTTAGCTCTTAAAATGTATACTGGGCCTCCAAATCTAGAGGTTGGAGGGTCCCGGGCCCCCGGGACCTCCCTGGATCCGCTAGTGGGCCGACGTCATAACAAGGTTGTTCTCAAAACTTAACAGCTCGTGATCTGAACCATGCTTTTTTAAATGTCTTGATTTTATCTTAAAAACCTTAAACTAAAACTAAACTGTGACTTGATTCAAAAACTTTCTTTACTGGAAGGATGAACCTAGCCTAACCCTTAATCCCCGAGGACAGCATGGCAGGTAAGACCATGGAGAGTATGCAAATCAAGTAGCTCCACATTTCTAAGAGCCTGACTCTCTTGTCTGATCAGACTCTTACCTCCACGTCATAATCCGTGGCATCCGACAAGTCCAGGAAGTCCACGTCGATGAAGGATTTGGTGACGGTTCCATTTTTACACTTATCTTTCTTGGTGACGCAAGCGCGTTCCACCCAGTCAAAAACCTTCCTGCGAGTGTCCGTCTAAATTTAGAAATGAACAAGTAAGCTGTCTGGCTTATGGCAAAGTTGTTCATGTCCAGAAGTCTCCTGACAGTTTGTTACCGCCCACATTCCGAGGGAATGGGGAAGTTAATGGTTTCAATTTGTATGTCTGTTCACCATCGGGGGGGAGGGGGGTACCCAAGTCCAAGGTTTTTTCCAAGGTCTCTGGTCCCATGTCCTTTCCAGGTGGTACCCCAGTCCCCAGTTCTTTCTCTGGTCTCTGGTCCGCTGTTCTTTCTGGTGGTACCCCAGTCCCAGGTGGGGGTACCCGATCCCAGGTGGGGGTAAAAATTGCATTATATTTCTATCAGATCTGTCTGACTTGCCTGTAGTGAAAAAAACGAATAGTAACTTAAATATTTAAACCCTTTAAATTTGCATCAATTTGCACTGAACTATCGTGAATTTTTGAGTAAAAACCACAAACAGACACAAACACATACCCTACACGCGTAACACCTTTTATCAGATACTGGCGCTTCTTGCTCATCGGGGTTTACGCATTCATCTTCGTCGTCACCTAGAACAACGCGTAAAATTATCACAAAGAAACGATCCCCAAACTGAAGGTAGTGGTCACAAGTTCATTTTTAGTGCCCTCAGAGGGAAGGTAATGTTTTTAGTCGTGTCTGTCATTCTTTTAGGGGGCGGCTGGGACAGGTTGGAAAGACCCCTCCTTCTGGCAGGAAGAAGCATGTATGAAGATGGCCTCCTGGCCTAGGTTAGGTAGGTGACACACCTCTGTCCGGCCAAGGAGGTTTCCCTCCCAAGCCAAGGTTAGATAGGTAGATTGGAAGAATAGGAACGAGAGCCTGTGATCAGTAATGCCTGGTAATGCTAATGTATAGTTTGTAGTTTTTTTTTACCTCCGTTCAGGATACCGACTTGCCAGCGGTTACAATCGTAGCACCGGATCTTTTTCTCCTCTTCGCCCCCGTTCTCCTCGCCGTCCTCAGCGGCAACTAAAATGTACAAAATTAACAAGAAGGCCAATACCGACTGAGCTTTCTCTTCAAAGACATTTTAACGAATGAATAACGAATGTTTTTTTCTGGAGGATATTAAAACATTAAGAAGTGAACTTTGGTTGTCATATTCACGACATGTGAAAAAAATTCAAATTTCATATTTTGTAGCTCTATCCTAATTTCCAACCCCTAATGGACTAAATGCAAAAGAAAAGTTCTCACCTTTGAGGAGAGCGAGAAAACCAAAGAAGATCAACAGTTTATAGTTCATTATTCTACAAACGAAAAACAAATGAAGTCCAATAAACTGGTGATTTTGAACAGCAATTAATGTTATGGACTTTTATTATGCACTGTGTATTTCTCAAAAAAAGCTGATATGAAGTTCAAGCCGAAGAAAAAAAATGCTGAGAACATTTTTTCCGATGAATATGAGTTGCATTGACAGAGACTAGATCTGGGAATCTCACACGCGTTATTTAGCACGTAGCGCTTTACTAGACCGTGGAAACTTAACTGAACTCCTCTACTTTTTGTTCATCACTTGTAAAATATGATATTTATACCTTTGCCAGGTGAACGGCGTTTTCATGTTATTTTCATGGCTTTTGAGAGTACTGAATTTTCTTTGTGTCCCATGTTTTGGAAGTGTAGTGTACTCTAGCTACAAGGAATACGAGGCAGGCGTTGGGGAAACACCCCCCCCCACTCGACCTTTTTTACAATGGCTAAATGAGCAACGAGATCGCCCCCCCCCCCCACCACACACAGGAACCTCCACCTTGGTGACCTCTACACAGCAAACAACCAAAAGAATGGAAGTACCTTGTAGAATTTCTGTTGTCTTTGTGTTGAGGTCGTCACACTCACGCAACATGCGGCAACTGATTTATGATTCAACCGTTTCGTGTAAAATTGTCAAAAAGCACTACTTTCTCCCCGACAGGGAATTCTACTTACAAAAACTGACACAAATAGTTCACATAAATTGTGTGTGTTCTAATCTGCAATATCTCGCATGTCCTCCTACTCTTCAAATTGTTCGGAAAATCCACTACATAAATTGTGTTGAAGCAGACACAAATCTAACCATAAAAACATTTTACCCTCCTTTTTTAGGAGCAATAAATATCTAGCAGTTGCCAAAAGTTTGGAAAATATTGACATTTGACAAAAAAGTTTAAGTAATTGAAGCATGATTTCGTTACATGTAAAATTACAACTGGTACAGATCATCAAAATATTATTCAAACCAGACTTAAGAATGCTGTTGCCATGGTTACTGAGCTCAGGTACACAGGTGATGCTCTTCTTACAAATAATTTTGAGGCTTTTGAAGTAGTTTCCTAGTTTTTGAGTTGAAGAAAGGATACCCGCTTTGGAGCAGAAAATGTTCGTGTTAGTTTTGAGAATGTTTGACATGTTTTGGGGTTTTTTTGTCAGATGTTTTTGCCTGGTAAATTGCAATGTTTGTTTCTCTATTGTGGCGGATCCATATTTTCTCAGAGTAGCGAAATGGCGGTACGACAAAATACATCACATATCAGCAAATAGCCTGCTATTTTAGGCTAGGGGCTATCGCACTTGATCCACTACCAAGATTCTGGATCCTCTATTGCATAATTTTATTTATACATTTCAAAACAAATTTTCATCGAAGCCCATTGTATCCGCAGCATAGGCATCGTTTAAACATTCTCTTGGCACTTGTAGCAGTGTAAATGCAAAAGCAAAAACAAAAATTCCCTTCATGAATTTTCCGGTAGGCCTAGTTCTCAAGCATACTTTGCTTCACTTTGCAGTCTAAAACATTTCCACCGGCAATTTGCTCCCTGATACAAATGAACAACACTGATCTCAATGAAATCACCAGCCTTCTGAGTACTTTGTAACATTAATTTAACGACAAACCAATGCTCTGTTAGATTAAGAATATAAGACCATAAATTTATCACTCATACCTTTTCTGTTACTGGTAGACTGCTTCCTCTGTGTGTTCCTGATAGTTTCCAAGTAGGGTTTCTTTAAATGTCTAAATTTGGCTGTGAGTGGGTAACTAGGTTACACACACACTAACAAAACATAACAGTTGCTCACACACAACAGAGAAAAAAGTCAAATTATACTTTTGGTCCATATTTCTCAGGCAACAATAATGAATTTTCAATTGAAAATATGAGAAATGGTAATTTTTCTTTAAAATTTTTGGAGGACTTATCGTATCGTATACCCCTATTTTTGGACTTCTGGTGACGTCTACCCTGGGTTTCAAACCCAGGATGGATTTCTCGCTTGCAAGCTTTCTTGCCTGCGGTAAAATTTTAAAATACTTTGAATAAAATTCTAACATTTAGAGGGATAAAAGAGTGTCGCGCTGTCTCGTTGTAGAAAACATTTCAGGCTAACATTTTTAGCAAAATCACTAAATACCAAGTGTCAAAAGCGTCAAAAGGCCCTATTGCCCCTACCTGGATGTCTGTTATCAGTCTGTGAAATGTCTAAATTTCTAATTTTCGAATTTCTAAAACTGAACTGCAACTCAAAAACTGTAGACTTCCGTTGGGCCTAAACTAAAGTCGCATTACCTCTCTGCTTTGAGAATTATATATATTTTTGCCTAAGTACGAATAAAATGTAGTGTTTCTTAAACACAATTAACATGTTTAAAAGTACTAACATGTTTAAAAGTAGTCATTAGTAAGAAGGGAAAGGGGAAGGAAGGGTTATCTAAAACAAAGAAAAGAAAGGCAGAGGCAAAAGACGCACCATCATATCAGTGGCGGATTCCCCGGAATGGGGTGCTAACCTATTGTTTGACCAAAATTTTCCCGAAACTTAATAAAAATGAAAGCAATTAGGCATGCATGCACGCAGACCACACACTGTCACATCCACACACAGGCCTCATGAACTGTCAATACCACCCACGACGAAAATGATTTGTCGCAATGTGACCTAACCCTAATCGAAAATGTGTGCTGCAATTATGACTGTAACACTTAATGTACTCACCATCAATTACATCAGTCACATGTTGTCATCAACCAATCTCAAGAAAATACCCGAGGCGGTTTTGGACACAATCAGTAGACAAAAACCCGAGGCGGTTTTGGACACAATCAGTAGACAAAAACTATGTTATCAAACCTGCAATTATTAACATAACATCCAACTTTAATACTGATCCAGTTGTACCAACCAAACATGTGTTACTTGGGAGACCCAAAGACCCTTGGGAGACCTTTGACTGGAGTTTGTTTGATGCACTATTTCACATTTTGGACTTAGATCATTTCTTGTTTCAATAGAGCGTGATTTTATAAAGGTGTTAAAGATTGAGACTGACAACCAAATAGGAACTTAGCACAGTAAGCAAGGTATTAGACTCCTAAATCAGTAATGGTCAGTGTTGTGGGTTTAACTCCCACTGGCAGCAACTTTCTTTTTGCTGAACTTTTTAAAACTTCTTAATGTAATTTCAGGCGTAAAATGTAAATTTGATCTTATCGTGAAAAACTCAAATGAAAAGGCATAAATTGCATCGTCAGACAAGAGATTGGCGCTTTTAGGAATTTTCAGCATCAGTTTTATTTCTAAGAATCATGCATCGCTTGAATTTACTCAATAAAGATCTTTGCACAATATCACATGTACATGTGTCAGCACGATGAAAGCTGATATGCACGACTTTTTGACCAGAGAAATTCCCCACTTTAAGTTTTCAAGAGGTGTTCATTTTATTGGGGACAAAGGGTATCAGAGGCAATGCAGAAAAGAGTAACTTTGTATCTCATGTAGAAATAAATTACTTACGAAAGGTCAAAATGTTTACATGTGTGTGGCTCGGAATTTCCATTTCTTATGTATGCATTCTTCTGCTTCCCAAACGAATCGCATTTTATTTATGATCTGAGGTCCATTGCTTACAATGTGATTTCAGCATAAAACTTTCATGGAAAGTGATGACTGATACGTTTGCATTCTCTGCAATGTTTTTATATGTGTGTGTTACTAGATTCACCACTTGTCTTAATCATACTATTTTTTCTTAAAGTGCTACGTGATAGAAAAGCTAAATTCGCCTTCAAAATAAGACAAAAGACTGGTATTTACCACATGATCTAATTTTATTGTAAAAACAAATATATTTGCTGACTACAGGAAGTACATCTACCTTTCAAAGACGTTTATTAAATTCAGTCAATGCGCCTACGAAAATATAAAACGTTACATTACATTGCGTTACATACTTGACATTACGTTGGACGTTAAGCTAAAGACGTTTGCGGCCGGTAAATCCAATGGTTCTCAATACGTTGAACGATAATCACCAAACCAGTATCATCTCACCGGCACACACACAGCACACATGCCATCACTTCAAATACACGATTCAGTTTAAATGACGCATTTACACCCATCGAAAGTGACGGGGGATTGAATATTTCTTTTCTGAAAAGTTGCAGGCCAAATATTACTGCATATCGTTTTGAAGCGATATTGATTTCGCTCAGCTTAAATGGTCCTTAAAGATATGTCTCCTTCAAATAGATTTTATAGTAACCTGTTTACAGTAAGCACAAATCCGAATTCACATTGTTTTGAAATTTAAATTAAAAAACCAACGACTTTTACAAAAGCAAAAAAAATCCACGTCGATATCATAATGATGCGCAATGTTGTCTCCATATTGTTCAACAGAAATAAATTCACTAAGTTTCAAAATGATGGCAAGTATGCAGATACACAAAGACAATTGCTGCACTTTAATGCTATTTCAAAGACAAAACAGAGAATTGGAAGCACAAGAACATATTTTGTATGTTGGATCCAACGTGTGTTTCGGAGAAGCGCACTCTTTGTCACATTAATATCTCTTTATGAAATACACGATATTTATCTTAATAATAATATAATCTTAAGGCACTAGCACAATAAAATGCCCACATGTTGCCTGTGGTTTACAATAAAATGGCACTGAAATATTACTGCAAAAATTTACAAAAAAAACTGGATGGCTTTGTCTTATTTCTCCTAATATGGCAATTCTTAGAAAGGTGAAACATGGAATGTACAAACAGCTACGAAACAAAACATGGTCAAACTACAAAAAGTCTAAAGCCACTCTCTATTTGTAATGAAATTGGAAAAAATATTCAAATTTAAAATGTTACTTTATGCAAAAATGATGGTGTTTTTCTTATTGCCTAATATTGTAGTAAATTGAAAACAAAACAGCGGCAAGAAGACCGGAAGTGATCTGAAGAATCGTGGCTCCATCTGTGTCGAAAGGATCTCCGTTGCACAAATCTGTCATGCAGCATGTCCTCTAAAAACAATCATAAATTAAAGTCTGTTAGATTTCTTGAAGATGAAATTTCATGTGAAATGTCTGGATTTATGTCTCTCAGGGGGGTGTAATTCTGAAAAAGAAAATGTTCTCTCTATAAGATTAAGTTCCCAGGTTCGGGGATGGGGCGGTCTGCTCTGGCTTTAAGGCCCTTTCTTTGTCCAGACAGTCGAAGTATGAATTCATCAGATTTACCTCCGAGTGCCACATTTTACCGCCCGCATAGGGTACCCCCGCCAGGGATGGCATACCCCCCTGGCCAAGAATGGGATACCCCCTGGCCAAGAATGCGGTACCCCCCCCCTTCGGCTAGGGATATGGTACCCCCCCCCTTGGCCAGTGATCGGGTACCCACCAGCAAGGGAAGGAGCACCTCCCCCCAATAGGACAGCAGAGCGAGCACTTGCTACGCGGCGGGCGGTATGCCTCTTGCGTTCACGCAGGACGACTTTCTTGTTCATATTTTTTTTTCAAGAAGAAATCCATTACATCTACGAAACCCAAGAATTTTACCATAAAATGTTTGTTCCAATCCCTTCATCTCCCTTCTCCCCACACTGATATTCCAACCCATCAAAATATCGGTGGCACTCACCGTGGTATCGAAGTCTGGGTTGTCTTTCTTGCTTAGACCAGGGATCTTTTCGACCCAGTCCATCGCGGGATGGTCCTGCTTGTAGGTACCGTTCTTGCAATCCGTGCCTGTCTTGATGCAGTGGCGTCCCACCCAGTCAAAGTCCTCATCACGAGTGTCGAACTACAATAGACGTTTTTTTATATTTGTGTAATTATTATCATTATTAACAGGAGGTGAGCAGTGTTTCTTCAGAGGGGAAAATTCAGTTTTTGTGCTGAACAGCTGCTAACATTTACTAATTCTTTTCAAGTATCACTTGTGGTCGCTGCAGTACACCAGTGTTCAACTATTTTTGTCGGGCCATGAATTGTCTGTTTCCGATTTTCTTTGATCCAACCCCTTGCTTTTACAACTCAGAATAGTTTTGATTAACATTCGGTTTTACGCCTGTTTAACATCTTGACTCAAGAGAAGATACTCACTGCGCATGCATAACAGTCGTCGTCGATGGTGGCGTTCTTCTTCTTGGGGTACTCACACTCATCGTCATCCTCACCTGCAACAAACCATTATCAGATTAAATGTCATTTTATGTTTCCAATTTGGAAACACTGGGACCGGTGCAAAATGGTACGACTTCGAACTGTTCGATCTTCCTGCAACATCTTATCGTTGAGTTTGGTTCAACAATGTAAATTTCAGGTGAAATCGACCAGCTCGAAATTATGCTTAAAAGCTTCAGCTAACAGAACCAATTTCAGGGCCGGCCGGTTCGGCTGTCTTTTCTTACCTCCGTGGAAAAAGGTCCACTCCAATCTTGTGCAGGTGTAGCACTTCACAGCCTCACCCACTGAAAATAAACACAAGTCGATCAATTAATTAAAAGAAAGAAACCGATCAACTATCATCATCTGTTACAATTCTCTCACTCTCATTGACCCCTCCGCCTCCCCCGGCCCCAATGGGCTTGCGGGATAGGCTTCGGGAATTCTGGATGCAGCACCTGTTCGCTTTTATGTTATTTTGACGGATATCCCATTTCAGCCTAATAGGTGTTTGGAAATGTTTTTTTAGAAAAAATGAAAATTATTTTAAAGAGTTAGGAAAGCACTTTCCAAACAGGGAATTCTTTTGCAAATAGTTTTTAAAGGAAATTGATGACCAGTGATAATCGAGGTTTTTTGTTGATAAGCAATTCTTCCGGACTAAATCCTTCTTCAGCACAAATATTCTAGATCAACGAAATAAGTCACCAAACAGAATTTAGCGGAATTTATGCATTTTTTTAAAATGTAGACTTATAATACCTACCCACGAAAAGAGTGCACATCGAAAACAACGCTACTAAAAGCTTCGTATCCATGTCTGAAAATAGAAACACAAAGAAAAAATTATGGCAAATTTAACGGTTAATCCAGGAACTCTCAAGATATTTCTTTTAACGAAGGATATTGGGCGAAATACTAAATGAATTCAAATTCATTTTATGAACCCCATCCTACGTCTGCTAGATGCGACCAGCTGCCATGTTGGCCGTCGAGAGGTCGGCAGGGGTCACACCAGAGGTAAATCTGAGGAACCATTGCACACTGGCTTTGATACCCAGGGCAGATGTCACCAGAAGTCCAAAACAGGGGTATCAGTGGCCCACACCAAGGAGGACCGGTGTCCTCCAAAAAAAATTTAAAAAGAGATGCGTTACCATCAAGCGTCATTGATAACAATGACAAAATTTACTGCAATTCTTGGATTGCTTAGTTCTTCAAGTCTTAAAATAGTAACAGTTCATTATTTGAATATAATCAACATTTTCCAAAATTGACAATTTGATGGCCAAATGATTTCCAATTAGTTACAATATGGCCTAATTAGTTCATGTTTGGTACACAAACCTCCCACACTAAACATTCCGTAAGGGGAAAGTTTGTAGATTACAGTATACTGTATTGGTCAATGATGCAGGTTTTGAAAAATTAATTGGACTTCATGAATGTAGCAGATAAATCGCAATACAATTGAGTTATTATGCAGAAAAAGAAAACCAGATGCCATCACCTTCTGGTCATTTTCCATAATGTCCCACAGTGAATAGAATTCTCCAATCGCCATAACGGTATGTGCGGCCCCGTGGCGTTAAATGACTCGTTAACTACCAGGGGCGTAATCCATGAAATAAGCCTTAATGAAATGCATAAACAAACAAGGAAATCTATGTGTTGGCTTGATGCTGTGGGTGGCATTGCAACAGTACCGAATGTCAAATGTACACAACACCAGAAAGTGATAGTATGAATTATGGATGACTGTCACAACATCATTTGTTTGTCTGCCCACAGCTACTAATGGAAGGACTGAATCATTCCCTTTTTGGCTAGAAACACTTTCTATCCGGTTATCCTGCTGTTGCTTCTACGTTTGTGGAAAGCATTCAATTGAAATCAGTGTCAAGATGCCAGCTGTTACTGAATTTATGCTGGCCACAAGAAACAAGATACAGTGAATAAGATACAGTGAATTCTATTCAACACTCAGCCGTATCTTTTAACAAATCTGTTAGCAACTACTTAGTTGATTGCTTTTATTGCTGAGTCATCTTACTGATGAATCCCTCCCTCAGCCACCTTATCAGGCTTTTTTCTCCACTGTGGTGCCAGGGAAAATATTTATGTTGACGGGAGTCACGCAGCTTGAATCTAGCAGAATGTGGCTATTTCGTCGTTTGCGACGATGCTCTGATATGGTCTTTCAGGAACTGGTTGTGCTAGAAATATTATTCTTATCCATGGGTAATGTACGACAACATTCCTGTCATCATGAAACTAGTCATCAAAGTGTGGACTCTAAATAAATAACAGTATTTCTAGTTGATATTGTGACAATACAGTTCACAACGTTGGCAATCTTGCATTGCATAAATTTGAAGAGAACTGATAAAGAGTTACCAGTAACACCAATTTTAATTCAGTATGCCGATGGCAAGTTAAATTTGAATTGAAATTGTCTCAAGTGATAGCTTTTTCCAATATACTATCATTGCCAGCTTTGGGTTTTACGGAAAAACATGATTTGCACTTGTTGAACCCTCTGTCAAATCCAAAATATATCCTACACCACAATGGGATAATCTCGTGAAACATCCCTTGTGATTAGCTAATGTGACTCAATGTCCCATTGATTGTTGTACCAGGATCCCATGACACATTCCCAAAATACCTTTGTCCCATGACACCAATGTTACAGCCCACTCGCCATGATCGGCGAGTAATATAAAATCCGCTATCTTGCAAAATATTAGGTTGGCGTCTCCAGCTTTGGGGATGAATCTGGATCCCCACTACTAATGAATTAATAATTCAGGAAAAAACAATTGATAATAATTATACTAATACTAACGTTTATTTTAAGTATTTCAAGAGCATTATTGTGAAGAAAGAAATCATTATTGGAAGGAGGTCAAAACCTCTACCTTCCAGACTGAGTGAGTTATTTTAAATTAACTCGGCAACGGAGAAAAGGACTCGACTCAGTCAAGTGGGCAAATCTTAAATGCACTAGAGATATGACACAAGTTGAATATCTTTGTTTTAAAAGTACTTTATTGTAATCTGGACACATTTTTTACCAGGATAAATTAGCATATTGTTACATTCGAGTTTTCCACAAATACACAAAGGACGAAATTTGTGTTCCCACCTATTTGTAGTCTTCTTTTATTTATGTGCACCAAGTGAAGTCAGTATACGCGAAATTAGAAATCAAGGCGACAAGGGGCATATGAGGATTGCATTTCAGGGTTACACTCAAAATTGGACAGGCTGATTTTTAAAGGCAGAGTTAAAACGAAGTTGACATTCGTGTTTTCCCGATTTTGTATTAGATTTGTTAAATTAGATGAATTAGCTGAATTCAACTAGAACCAGTCAAGCATGACTGAAGGCTGCTGAAAGCTTTCTTGTGTCTCTCACCCACAGTTGACTCATTGGTCTAGTGGTTAGCATGTCTGACTGTTGATCTGTAGATTGGGGGCTCAAATCTGAAAAAGGTCTTATTTCATTTGATTTTTTTTGTTGTCTAATTAGTTGAATTAGATAAATTTTCTAATTCAAAAGCGAGAAAACTCAAATGTTGGCATTCTTGTACTGCAGAGAGTTTGTAAAAAACTCTATTCGCTTCGATCATATTTCCATATTTCCTTATTAACACCTGGCAGTAAGGTATACAGGAATAACACGGCAGTCAGTAAGGACACGTGGGTCCGGCCTGTGTATTCGGGAGGTAGCGGTTACATAAATAACTTTACATTGACCGCCTGCGGTGCTGTCCAATATGGTGTCATTCTTGACATGCTGAAACCAATGCTCAACCACCGTACACACCTTGCATCGTGTATCTGTTCAGGATAGTGTATGTTATTGCAGAAATATTTGTGACAATAACTTGAAATGTCTGCCCACCTTGCCACTAAACTTTACCAGACATATTGACTGAAGAAAAGGAGGCCAGCAAAAACGTAAAATTTGTCAATATCCAATAGAATCCATACTGAAACAAAATTTCTCCTATCAATGAGATGAAACATTACAAAACCACAAATCACAAACTTGCGCACTAAAAATGTGTAAGACTTGTAACTAGGTAACTATCAACATCTCACTACAGAAACACTAGCGGATCTAGGGGAGGGGCGGGGCGCCGCCCCCCCCCCTTGACCCCCAGATTTGGAGGCCCAAGTATACAGTTTAAGAGCTAAACTGTGAATTTTAGGGCCCTAAATTTATATTTTTTCAAAAAAATTTCCAGCCTCACTTTGCTCGGCATGAATATTGCTTTCACATTATTCTAGACTCACTCAAATCATCATTCCATCTGTTTATGTCCTCACCTCTACATTATATTAACTCAAGCCATAACTTATCTTATCTGTAAAGATTGAAGTAAAGTATTTTTCATACATTAT
>JBCAUG010475321.1:0-15481 GCA_038406175.1 Haplosyllis leylae
CCTTGGCAAAGTTTAGTGTACAGTTATGGTCACTATTCCATGGGCAGGACCACCTAGTCTTATCGAATTCCATTCGAAAGACAATAAATAAACTTATCAAACATTTCTTTTCAGTTGCTGGGATTTATGTATTCCTGGCTGACGTTTTATCACGAAGGTACTTATTGCTCTTTTAAGATTACTCGGTTCATATTTTCATTCTCTTTTGCTCAATTCAAACAAATATGTAAAGGCTGGTTTACACGTAGCGTCAGAGTTTGCGTTTTTCCTTGATTTTTGTTGTCCCATTCTTGAAATTCAAACGTCAAGTGGAAACACAATCACTTGCTGCCATCGAACCCATTCTTGACGTTTGACGCAAGCGCAGACGTTACGTGTAAACAAGGCTTAACTCGACTGAATAAGTGGTTTTGTTTCAGGACATGAAGTACATAATGAATTTAAACCTTTTACGACAGAACTGCAGTTACGTTTGCAAAAGGTTAGAAAGTCCATCATTACTGCATAAGATCATCGGGTCCCATTTGCGAGATTTTGTACTTGCATGCTCTAATTTATGACAAGTTGAATTTATGGCAGTTGTATTTCAATCTTTTAGTGCAGGGACAATTTTAAGACTGCACATGAACAAGCGGAGCAACTTATGAACAGAATGTTGGAGGTTCGTGGAACGGTAATCAGTTAAAGCTTGTTTCTAACCTCATCCAGTCTGCAGAGATGCCAATTGGCTTTAAAGCTGTTTGCTTCTTAAAGTGTGTCAGCAAAGTCAAAAGTAAAGCTACTATTGTAAATGGTATCTTTGGACAAGCTAGATTTGATATCAACAAATAAGGGTATTTTTTGGGCAAATACAGTATAATTTGGTATTTCTGTGACTGGATGTATCTGTGCAATTTATTTAAGTTGTCCACTGCATAGTACGGAACAATTCCCCAAACAAACGTAGTTCTTTTCACGCCAGGAAATAACGGATGTTATCATGCAGCTTGCCATGAGTAACTAATTGATACAAACAGCGGGCTTGGTTTGCTTGATATATCGACTGACATCTTTTTTTGAATTCAACGTCGGTACATTTACAGGTCTTTATCTTTAGTTGCTGTATATTCCAGTTCTTTGGTTCAAACCTTTCATTTTATATTTCTTCACATGCTTTGACTACAGATAGTAAGTACATTTCCTCTGAGTTTGAGCAAAGGTATGTCTTTGGAGAATGCTGCTTAAGTCAAGTTTGTGTACTGATAGGACCAAAAGTAGAATAAATTATTTTAGCACAATGAAGTAACTAGTTGCCTTAGCCCCACTGTCAGTGTTTTTGTTCAGTGATAGACCCATACCTGACCTGATTAGTTCATTCAAGGTTTGTGTAGGCAAGTGCTGTGGAATTGACATCTCTACCAAGTTAAAAGTAATAACATATCTTTTTGCAAGCGAAATTCATTTATATATATAAATGTATTGGTTTAATGTCCTGACTCGACTCCTTGCCCTTAAATTTGAACAGAAACCACAGTTAGAAAGCAGCAGTCATCACAAGGGTTGCACGAAAGAAGGGTACCTGTACATGATGGAAAAAAGTAAGATATAATTTTCCTCAGAATTTACTGTTTTGATGTTCGGATTGTTCATCCCAAAACATCGATATATTCCTTAACCCTACTATTCTGTTTTGAAGAGGCACTTGGAACAACATGGACAAAATATTATTGTGAATACTACAAGAGTGGAAAGAAATTGAAGTTAACGCAGTACAATCCATCAAAACCTGTAAGATTGCCTATTGTTTGTGTGAATAAAATACACAGTGTGACATTCCAGCGTATTAGTACAATTTTCAGTTCTTATCGAAAGAAGACGAACAGAACAAAAACAAGTTTCTGCAGTGAATCATATCTGATATTGGAAGTGCGATTTTCTTGCTGCGCATTAAAGTATTTTTACACCATTGGCAGGGCCCAATTGAGACCGTAGATATGAATCTGCTGTCTTGCACCAGACGTGCATCAGAAACAATAGAAAAGAGGTTCTGCTTTGATATTACAGTTTCCGAGCGGTGAGTCCTTTTTCTCTTCTCAACCATAAGCATATAAAAGTAGCACCCTAATTTAAAGTGATATTGAAGAATACAGAGAAGAAAGATGTTGTAAAGTTAGCACACGATCTGTTTGATATCAGATTTTAATTAAACATTGCAGACACGAACCTCTGACCTTTCAAGCCGTTTCACAAGAAGATATGCAACTGTGGTTAGATGCTATGGATGGCAAGGAGCCAGTAAGTTGCTTTTTAATGTTCACGTCAGAATACTGTTACAGGACACTTTGCCGTTTGGCACACCTGTACCAAATTTAAATGACGCGTGCATTTGTAATATTAATTAAGATCGAGTTAGTTAACGTGATGCTTTGAGGTATGTCTTATCTAATTAGTAATACTGACATGTGGCAAGTAATTCAGGAGACGGTGTTCTCGCATTGTAGATTTACAGTCAACCATCATCGTCCTCTGACTCCGATAGTAAGTACAGTTTTACCATTTAAAACCACTGAACGCATACACATTTATAAGGCATGCGTTTTCCCATGAGGTAATGTAGTTATGCCGCATAATACCAAAATAAATTGGCAGTCAGAGATAATTTGAAAATGTATCCGATCTATTTTCTGTTAAATGCAGCGTTACTGGATGATATTGGATTCAGTTTCATTAGGAAGTGTATTCAAGCCATAGAGGCTAGAGGTAAGGAAGGCAATAAAACAGCGTAACATTTGTACTGTCAGAGAACGTATGACATTTATTACCAGACAGTAATCAGATCGGAAAATAAATCCTAACATTTCTTAAATATCACTTTTGGTAGGTTTGGACGACCAAGGTATCTACAGAGTAGTCGGTGTCAATTCTAAAGTGAACAAACTTACCAATCTTGGACTAAGTAAGTTTGTGCTTTATTGAATGATATTGTTTTAAATTTTTAATTCATATCCGTATACGTGTCCATTAGAATAAAAAGATAATGCCTCAACAATTCTGCTCTTCAAATAATATCATTCATTCACTGGTATATTTCTACAGATCGTAAAAAGTGTGATAAACTAAACTTGGATGACCCTGGTGGAGAGTGGGAAGTAAAGACAATCACTAGTGCCCTCAAGAACTACTTCAGGTATATCCCCATTTGTTTACAATACCAGTGATAATCAGTATGTTCAAAAATGCATTGGCTTCGTTTTCGCGACATGGGACAAACTTCTGTTGTCTATCAGGAATTCCAGATATAGTTAGTCATCCCTTCTGGTATTTTCTTACTAGTGTAACAATACCTGCTATTGATTAAAGTCATGCAAAATATTTCAAGGTTTTACTTTGGCAGTCCAACATGAGCTTTTGTAGTAACAAATATTCGTTTATTTACAGATCATTACCTCAACCGTTGATGACTTACGACTTACACTACAAATTTATTCATGCTGCAAGTAAGCTGTTTCTTCGAATTTCAGTGCTCAAATGTTTTGTAATCTTTTGTCTTCCCTCCCCAGTTGATGAGATAATCGTCAATAACATGGGGCGTGGATTTATGAATTCAGCGAAGTGCACTGTTGCTCCCCATCTTGTAAATTGTGTGATTCCATTTCAACTGAGACCGTAACCTAAGGATTCATTGAACAGCTTGATTCCTAATTTTGATTGCTGTGTCTGAGCAAACTTCACGAGAAGGCACAAAGTTACTAGATCTTAAATGTATTTCAGAACTAGATCAGCTAACTCGCGTGCGTGCCATTCATTATCTAATACATCAACTTCCAGAAGCTAATTTTGAAATGCTTGACCTGCTATGTAAACATCTGAACAAGTAAGAAGCTTTTTTTCTTCACATATATCTTTTACGTCATGTCTTCAGTGGACAACCACTCACATAGCACTGTCAGACTACAGTTCCCGAAATTAATCTTTATATAAAGTGAAAATAGATTTTGGCGTGATGGCATCTGGTCATTATTTTATGTACTATTAGAACAAGTAATGTTAGTGCAACAATAACTTCACATCTCCATTCTTGTTGATTTTTAGAGTTTCATCCAACAGTGCTAAGAATCTAATGAGTGTTGCCAATATTGGTGTATGTTTTGGTCCAACTCTAATGAGACCAGAGGAAGAAACCATAGCCGCTATAATGGACATTAAATTTTGCAACATTGTAGTTGAGACCTTGATAGATAATCATGAAAAGGTTTGTTACACTTTATATCGTAGACTTACAAATCCGACATTAGACTGGCAACTTTAGAATTTATTAATTTTATGTCAGGAAATTATGTTTTAACAGTGGTTGAATTGAGCGCCATGCCTTCAATTAAATTGTAGATTTTCAAGTCACAACCAGAAGGAACCGGTGTAACTGAAACTAAGGTATTGAACCCGGCACCTCAATATCACCAAAAGGCCCCAGCACCACCTGTGCCTAAACCACTTCCCGCATCAAGTAAACCAACCATCAACTCACTGCCACTGTCAAACCAAGTAAGAAGCAAACATCAGTATGTACTTGAAATATTTTATTTTCCAATACATCTTTAGATGATGGGTTCAAGTTCATTGATGTTGTTTCACTATTTTATTGCAGAACCAAAACAACATGTCAATGGGCTTTAAGAAAGATTCACCGTCGTCAGTGACATCAAATAGTGCTATGATATCATCTACAACATCAGCACCTGGTAGTACGTCGCCTGTGTATGCGAACACAGCAGCGTCTAACTTGGCAAATTCCGCTAACAACAACAATCAGACTTACGCACAGGTTCGAGCGAAACTCCGGCCGACCGCTGGGTTTTATAGTCAATACTCTGGTAACTATTCTTTTTCCTTTTTTGTACATGTAAGAAGTTGTACCGGTATGTGGACTTGAACAGCTACATGTGTCTTTATTACAGGATAACCATTCAAAAAACACAAGATATTCTGTTTTGCGGTGAGTTTTAAAATTGGTATTGCACTTTTGAGACAGCTCACTCATTTTTTAATACAAAGTGTTCTAATATCGGTGAGTCGCAATTCTATTGGTACAAATTGGAAAATGTGAACGGAAAGTATCAAACGTAATAGTCAAATAAACCTAAAAGCGTTGCGAAAATTACAGATCTTTTTCTTTTGTCGTTGTTCAACTATTAGTGTGGAGCTCATACTCAGGTTCAAGTATGTTGGAAATTCTAAATGTTTATCAAAAATCATATTTTTGTCTTACACTTTGTAGTGTGGTATTATCTGTTTAGCACTTTCAGTGGTTTTTATTCCTTTTTCATCAAAAATTGTAGTTTCTGTGTTTAGATCGCCGTTCAGCAAAGGGCTGACCAATTTTTGTCGGGGTAATATTTAAACAAAAAGTTAGTGGAGTGGTACAAATATTTGTCCTTGCAAACAAGAATTGGTCTATCAACTTGTTCCTTATATGTATTCTCTATCTTATAGCTTGGGCAAAAATGAAAAGCACTTTTGAGGGTTTCAATTTCTTATTACTAAAGAATTAAATATGAAGAAAGAATTGTCAACAGTCGAATGGTTTTACAAGTATATTAAAGAGATTGTACGAAAGAGCTTGGTCATGTTCTTTGTGTCGAGATCAACATAGATTTTGGTCCGTTCTGATGACATGGATTTATAATTCTCTGGTCATTCACAAACTTTGGCGAAAAAGAAGTCATGCGCTTTTAAAGTGGCACACAATTAGAAGCTAAAAAAACTCAATTGTTTGTAGATGTAAATGAAAGCAATATTTTTCTTTAAATTGTGGTGTCTCTGTCCGTTCAACCAATATCTTAATTGTTTGCTCCTTTGTTTTAATTTTACATTTATACATTTATATCTTTTCAATGGTAGATGTGAAAGTGTTGTCACAATATCCAAAACCACTTGCGGTAGTCAACTGGATTAGAATGTATCGTAAAGTATAAATTATGTGCCTGTGACTTGTGTGTCAGCTGGTTCTCAAAAATTGGTCTGTTTGGCAAAGATTTATAACATTAACTAGGTTTATGTTTTTTATCATGTTGTAATATGTAATAATATCTCATGTAACGCCGATATTGTTTCTGATGCTACAATGTTCACGGGAAAGGAAAATAGTTATTTCTATTGGAAATATCGCGACTGAGATGTAGATTGTTGGATCGTTGGATTTGTGTTTACCCTCAAGCACATTTTAATACTTACAGGGGATCAGCCAAGCAGCACCAGCAGCAGCTCAGAATCACTTAATTCCAATAAGTACTCGAACACAAATCAATCATCACAATCGTTAAACGCGTCTCCCACACCGACGCCTCAACCAGACACTCAGCGAGATCGAGTTGACACGCCAACACAGAAAGTGACAGTTAATCCAATCTATGGAAATTACCAGGCACCAGGTATTTAAACCGTCTAATTTTGTATTTTTTAGGCATATGTCTTTCCATAAATTGATAACAATACGGATTAAAATTGGAAATTATCTTCAAGTGAATGTGATAATTTCAGTGAGCACTGGTAGGCCTGTGGGAGGGCAACCCATTGGCTATAGTAGCCCATCAGAAAGAATCGATTCGAATCGAATGGACAGAAACGATCCAGCGTACGTATTGAGTTTTTGAGTGTATTAGTCATGCTCTAAAGGGTTTGAAGTCACCAAGGAATCACATGCTTTCAGTTAGACAAGCTAAACTTTATTTCATTAACAACTAATACGGTTTACTATTACTAACTGTGAAAACAAACTCGCTTAACCTGTTCTTAACTTGATGCTGCAAAACTAGGGTGTGTCATTTGTTTGATACATTATTCTAGCTGTGGCTATGTTTATTTGGTTTGTTCTAAACTTAGGCGGCAATATAGTCAGCGAAAAGGAAACATGAAGTAGTTGTACCCACATCCGTGCTACCAAATTGTTGTGGTTAATTTAATGTGAAATAAACACAACAGTAGAAATCATGAAGCATGTTGCAAAATTTATCACAAGGGAAAGGAGACTTGTATCGAATAGAAAAGGTAGCGCTGGTTTGGGTCAGATATGCGAATAATTATCTGGATGTTAGACATTTTACTAATTACTTCGGTGTTGGTTTCACACAGTGTGATGTACAGCGCAGGTTACAGGAAGCGCCCATCTGCTGACTCCATTACTTTCTCCATGTAAGCACTAGCAAACTTTTCAGTTCTTGTTCTTTTCTGACTGCCATCTTAACATGAGATGTGTCGCCAATTATTTTTTTATTATTTTTTCTTAAAAGTATTTTAAGAGGTTCCATGGTATATCATGTGTACCAAAATATAACTCTAACTATTGAAAATATATTTTGAAACATTTTAAAGGGTGTCTGATACATTTCCACCGAAAATTTTGCTTCCTTTTGTCTTTTTGCAAAAAAATTTTGTGTTGAAGGAAGGAAACGATTCCTACTGCTATTGAAATACCATTTTGATTCCCTGTGAGAATTTCAAAGGAGTTCATTACCCACTCCTTCCCTTCTATTGGAATGCATTGGTTCAGGAAACTGATTCTTAAATTGCGCAATGTAAATAAATCGTAATCAAGAAGTAACATTTTACTTGGGTGATTAATTAAATTTACCAATTAAGCCAAAGAAGTCGAATTTGATAGGTTTACTGAACACTACAGTACACTTGCATCGGACAAAAACCCACGATAGAATTTTGCTATAATTTTAAAATAGATGGCACTAGAAGAGAACTTGGTTGATATTCTTTTCTGTGCACCTGTTAATTAAGTTAGCATGCGCCATTCTCCAACGACTCGCCAAATTATGTAAAACACAGCTTTTATTGTCGACAGCCATTTGCTTTGCTTTAGCTTCTCCGATTGGGTAGCGATAACCGATTCTTAAACTGTTCAGGTTTCTTACTATATGTAGTGTTACATAAAAGTGTATTCTAGACAATTCACCTGGAAGACACAGGAATAGGGAAGATTAAACTTACGACTTGGAGGCAAAGTGCTGTATTCACTTGACAGCTGTCTGTCAGTCCAATGGTACATTCACATTGTCCGAGAACGAGATCGAGACAAGATACCGATATACAAGTACACAGAACCCAATGGAAGTCTGTGGTGTCATCGGTCTCTTTACAGTATGAACACCTCCAAACAATTCCATGCAACCTATTTTTTATCTGTCTCGGTTTCGGGCAGTGTTAACAAGCCATTAGGAGTAAACACAACAGCTTTGTTCCTGTGATTAAACTTGGTGTGATTTTGCTTTGCTTAACAGAAGTTCATCCACTAGCAGCGTATCAAGTATATCTAGTGCAACAGGGTATGGAGCAGGAAACACAAGTAGAAGGTAATCAAACTGCAAATGCTTAAATTAAAATTAAACTTAGCGCTGAAACGTAATTAGTGTTACACTTCACCGGAATGCACAAAGCTCATAAAGTACATTTTTATGAACATGTTTTTCGTTTTACCTTGGCCTCAATAACTTTTTAAGTTCTTTGTTTATCATTTAAAAGTTAAGGTACGCTTCGTCAGAACCTACTTTTGATTTATTACATGGTGACAAGTGTCTTTGTTGAATGCTAGCAAATGAGTTTTTGCTGAAAATTAATTAAAATTCTTCAATAGAAGATCTGCAATGAATTAACTAAAAAATGTATTTTAGGAAAGTGAGGACACTGTATTCCTGTGATGCTGAAAATGAATCCGAGCTTTCATTTGAACCAAACCAAATAATTTACAACGGTAAGTTTGGGTCATTGTGGACAGGTTTCTTTTTGTGTGTTCATTGTATCGAATACTTCCGATTATTGTCAATATTTTCAACTTCGCATACATTATTATAACTGGCTAATAACAATAAATAGAGAATTTGTATGTATTTTGATTTTAAATGTGTATAATTGTACACTTACAGTGAGACCTTCTCGAGAGCCTGGCTGGTTGGAAGGAACACTTGATGGCAAAACTGGATTAATACCAGCCAACTATGTGGAATATTTGAATCTGAATTAATGTTAGTTACCCGGTGCTATGTCATGTCATGTTGATATACAGAAAAGAGGTACACGAAATCCGGATTATAAATATCACTGCAGTCCGTAAGTCCAAAGGACCAAGTCGTCAAAGGCCATAAATTTCGTCAGGCGAACATGTAAACTTTTAATAACACAAATGTATTGTGTACTCTGTATGCTAGTCCCTTTGTATGTGCGACGGAGAAAGTGTAAACCTGCAATTGTATGTACAATAACATGTATAATCTGTTCACGTGTAAGAAAAAGCAGACGAGTGCAATTCTTTCACTGGTTTAACTTCATACTAATGGCTCAATCACACTGACAGTGACCGAGACCGATGACATTTGGGTTCTATGGAATTGTATGGAGGTGTTCATACTGCACAGAGACAAATTCCCATTGAGTTCTGTACACTTGTTATCGGTCTAGGTCTCGGTCTCGGCCACTGTCAGTGTGATTGAACTACAAGTTAGATATGCATTGTAACAAAAAGTATAATGTGGGGGTATTTCTATATTCAAGCGAAAATAATCCCATGTTGCTCAAACATGTTTTGAATGTAATGGAATTGCTTTCACGAATGTGAATATTTAGGTCTGCTATGTTGTGTTAATGGCTGCTTTTTATTGTTTGCTGGGTTAATAGTAAAAATATACTGCACTATGGCTTGCAGTACAGTAACGGTTAAACACACAAAAACGCAGGTTGCCTGCAAAGTACTTTGGTGCTAAGGTGTTGGTACAGATAAATTGTAAATTATATCAATGAATTGTATAAAGAATGTACATAGTTCAAATATATTACCGTGACAAGCAAAATGAAATATAGAGTAATGTGTATAATACAAATTTAATATGAGTTAAGTTAGTCCCATTTTAGGGATGGTTCAATTTTTTGCTACCATTTACTTGTGAGTCAGAGATGCTTCCCCGTGGACATGCATTTAAAGTATTTCAGAGTCGATACACCATGTCTTGTGTGTCAGTAGAATATATCACAATTGAAACAAGCTGCGCAGTCCCAATTAAAATTTTTAGTAAGTACATTACCTTCTATGACTTCGGAATACTAATTAGATTTACAACAATACCACAAATCAATTTCCTGATGGGCAAATGAGCTTTGAGAAATTTGAACATAAGAGATTTAATGATGTACTTTGAATGCTCTGTTTGAGAAAGTGCGTGATTTTTAGAACAGTCGGACATCATTTGTGGCAAATGGAAGAATTTATACCCGAGTCTTTCTTCTTTTTTTGAAAGAATAATGAAAGGTTTACTTCACGCTTTTATTCATTAATTTCACTGTACAGTGCTTTTAGTCCCAGTAAAGTCATTGACTTTGTTATTGTTACTCTACACTTGTTGATTTTGGATTCATTTGTTGTCGAAATGAAATTACACTTTATGCAGACGCATTCCGGAAGAGCGATGTTGGAACTTGATCGCGTTCGTATGTTCCCAAAAATCGTGTTTTCAGTAACAGTAGAAATAACTTAAATAATGAGAAATTTATTTACTTTATTTCGAAGATTATTCAATAACTGTGAATATATTTTGATTGTAACAGTGCCTCCTGTGTCTGTACTTTAGAGTGTTTGTTACTTTTACTGTCGGTGAATTAGTCTTCAAATACCGGTATCTGGCCAAGATTCATGCAGGCGTAATTATGAAAAATGGCTTACCTAGCATGCAAACTTGATTGGGCATTGTGTGGCGGGTCTGGGGGGGGCGCAAGGGACACGCCCCCGGTCAAACTTTCTTCATTTCCACGCAGTTTCCGGGTGAAATTGGTCAGACAGTAGGTTGGCGGCCCCCTGGGAAATCCTAGATCCCACCACTGACCTTTGACTGTATCTCAAAAGATAAACAAATGCTGAACTTCAAAAGCACCTGTTTTCGATTTTTTCTGCTGCATGTTTTAGTTGTGATTAAATCATTGTATTCGTTGTATTTCACACGCCATTCTGCATCAGAAGGTTATATTTTATGAACAAAAGTTATGCTTGGTGCTATTAATCAACCTATCAAGCAGACCTTGGTAGTACAGATTATTCTTAAATCAAGGACCAATGTTTGGGTGTTATGGGGAATGCATGAATTTACCCAATTTTCATTGTACTACTGGACAAAACGGAAGCGTCAGAATATATTTATGAAAAGTCTGAAACGCGTAAAGATTATACTGAAATGCATTGACCAGGAATATTTGATTTTATTACGATAAGTCGTACACGCAATATTATTGCTTACAGAAAGATGCTTATTTCCCAAATGTATGTGGACAAACTTACTTCCTGTACAAAAGAGTAATAAATTCCCAACTTATCAGCCTTATATTTTGTATATGTCCCTCACTAACAACAGTTAATCATTGACTCGCCATGTAGAATAAAATTTGTTTTTAGTCGCGCAGTTGCTAAAACCTGAGTGGAGCTACATATTCTCTCAGCAGAGCGTTCTGGGTCTAGTTGGTTGTGGACAATTGATAACCTTTTTCACTGGACCTATTGCCCTCAACAATGTTCCATAAAGAACCCATTGTTTTACCTCGAGGAAAGTTTTATCAAAATGACCGCGGAAGGGGACCTAAAATTATGTATCATTCCATCTCAAAAATTTCAACACAGAACAAATTTTGAGCAACTTTGATTTTTTTTGTGCGCCCCCCCCCCCCCCGCCCCAGCTGTATTCACTGGCATTGGGGACTGCCCGTATGTCTCGTGGATTTGGATTCTAATCATTGCTTCCAACAATATCCCATTACTGAACAAAATTTTGCTAAGAGGGCCCAGAAAAAAAATTCATGCACCTAAAAAATTTCAGTACAGACGATTCTGAAGGTTCAGAGGATTCTCAAGATTTTTGTATCAGAATCCATGTTCTATATGAAAGAAAAGTTAACCAAAATGGAAGCTAAAGTTTGTCTCCAAAATATAATTACAGAAACTGATCTCACACGAAATGATGAGAGCATTATTGACAAACTTGGTCACCTAATATTACCACCTTACGCGGAGGTGCATATTAAGTGAAAGTAAATAATTTTAATAAACTAGGTCCCCTCAAAAAACCTGTTCATTGTAACCGAGCAATTTAAAATTAATAAAGCAGCCAAAGTCTTGGCAACAGGTCTATCGAATGGAATACCAGTGCCACCTTATTGTTTCAATTTAGTGACACTGTTAATAGCAGTAATTATTTACACTTTGCAAACTTTACATGGCCTTTCTGCATGTGATGAACAACAATAGGGATGTGTTCTCAAAGAAAAAGTAGCTGATGCCAGAGGTTTAAGTAATTGTTGTGTCAAAAATACCCCCCCCCCCTTCCGGGCCTGTTTTGTGGGGTATCCAGTTTTTTCATAGGAGGGCTCCAACCCCTAGACGGGGCATCAACTCCACATATTTACATATTTAATTTGTTTTTTTTTTAAACACTGAAGTTAAAGGAAACCTGGTCCATAGTAGGGGGGGGGGCGCAGTCCACCACTGGGTGACCGTGCAGTTCGTAAATTCGTGTTGCCTCTGCAGAGAATCCTCTGTGCATCTAAAGTGATTTTAGGCAGTATTCAATGAGAAGCACAATTTGCTTTATTTTATCGTTTTTTGTTTGTCAAAAATGTTTTTTGTTTGTTTGTTTTTTTGTTTTTTTTTAATTCAAAAGGCAGTTTTGTAATGGTAACATAGACTGCCACCACATGTATGAAAATCGTTATCCCTCCTCTTTTTCTTTGTTGTAGGAGACGTACACAGTGAAAGTGCGCCAGTTGTCGATTTGAAGTTTAAAGAAAAGTGTACCGGTACAATTAAATCATGGTAGAAGGACCTGGATGCAAAGTGAAAGGTGAAAAACTGAAACCAAGAATAAAAGGACAAGCAGTAAAGGCAGTAACTGGTGACGCAGTTGATAAGGTAGAGCCCGATTATTAGATCTAAATCTAGATCTAGGTCGAGAATCTAGACTCTAGCGACTCCTGACAAAAATGTTATGTTGACCACCGAAATATGCATGCAGTGGATCTGCTCAATGAAGGTTTCGATCTTTGGTAAGATTTTGCAAAATTTTTAAAGAGAATTGAGCAAATTGTTTCCACGTGATTATTGTATGTGATGAATATGGTAGATCTAGGTGTCATACTATGATAAGACTCTAGTATAAATTCAGAGATGTGCCACTTATTGCAAACAGGAGTAGTGTGTGCACAGATTTAGAGACTTGTCCTCTACTACCCTTAGACTGATTACCAACTGTACTGGAGTGAAGCCAATTTTGGCAAAAAAACTGCTGCAACTTGGGGATTTGCCTGGCAGCAGCTCTGATTGTTCTGTGTTATTTCAATGGAATTTGAACAGGTTACAACTTTAACTTACATAAACAGAACTTCAACTACTATATAATGTGACTTTCACATGAAAATAATCAGAATTGTGAGTTTCTCAAAAAGTATAAAGAAAGAATTTAATAAAGGAATGAAAACAGTGCAGGCATAGATGCTACCCTACATATCATGTCAGCTTCTGCCATGCAACCTAACCACACAGGCCTGCTCCAGTCCTCTCCATTACACACAATAGACAGCTATGTAGGAGTAGTAGAGGATGAGTCTAAATATATGTGGCATAAGGTTACCAGTCTGACATCCCCTTTCCTTCATAAAAGAGGCATTTGGCCTTGGGTCTTTGCAATTTACAATGTCCTTGAACTTTGCTCAATTTACTTTAAATTTTTACCTTTTATTTACAAACTTGGCCTTTTTACAGATTTTGCTATTAATAGTACAGTTGGGAAAAGCTTTAAAAAACCCCGAGGACCTTGTTGTACATTGAAGAGTCTTTGATATGTGCCATGTTGGCTTAATCTTAGAACCCATTAAAATCAGCTGGCCATGTGGTTAATCATTTTTGGGAAGGTGTGGTGGTCCTGCAAGCTGAAAGAGCTTCTGCCTTTTTTATGTAGCTTGTCACCCTTGAAACTGAGTCCCTATCTGATGATAGTGTCTCAAAGCATCTTTAGCATGAAAACTCTGTCCCTACTTGGTCTAATGTCACAATCATTTTCCTCTGAACTGCTGCTTGTGATACCATTGGTCATTCTCTGTCTTGCTCATGGTCTTCCAGGATAATTGCTCACTGGGGGAATGAGGGGGTCTATTTTCAGGAGTTGATGATTTTAGCTGTTTCATACATTTTAACTTGTTTCCTGCCAATGTCTTTTGCTCTTGTAAAAATCTCCTTGTCACTGGCCTTTGGTATTCTTCTCTCACTGTGGGGATGGCATCATGTATCAGTCTGGAGTATAATGACTATTTCTGGGAAGGAAAAATATAATGTCTTCATAATACAGTTTATTGAAGTCATTGGCAACTGAATCCAGTGAACTTAGTCTTGATGACCATCTGAGTGATGTTCCTCACTGCTCACCTCATAGTCTGTCTTTGGGAGGATGTGGTGGTCTCTGTAGTTGTTGAAGCAGTGGCTGTCTCACTGGTCTCATTGTCACTTTGGCAGGATGTGATGGTCTCGTCACAGAGTCAGATCCTGTGCTGCTTGTTGTCTTGCCTGCTGAAATTTCACTTTGGGAGAATGGAGTGGTCCTGAAAGTAGCACTATTCATATTAACTGTAACAAACTCAAAAGTTTACTTTGGAAGGGTGTGGGGGTCCTGAAATGAGCAATTATTTCATGAAGTGTCACTGTCACTTCCTTTCTGGGCTTGAGAAGACCACATGGCTAGAAGTGAGGTGGATCTTCCTCCCTGAGGTCTTGTTCAGTGTTGCCCATCCTTTGCTGTGACAGTTCTATTGGTATCATCAGGTCAGGATCTGAGACATCTGGTCCTCTCACTCTGGGTGTCTTGGTTATCTTACTGGAATGAGCTTTGTCGGACTGGCAACCTTCACCTTAGAAGGTCAAGGATGTACACTATTATAAGGCCATAAGCCACCGCCAGCTCCACTCTTGGTAAGTTAGACATGCCACACACTACACCTGCTTTTCCATTGATGTAATAAATGGCACACGCCTCAAACATACAACCGTGTCATCTTTTGATAGTATGACAAGTTTGACACTGGTCACTGGATCACCTTACAATCTTGTCACCTTCTTGGTCTTATGGTGTAATCACACTGACAGTGACCGAGACCGAGACCAATGACATTGGGTTCCACAGTAATGTGCAGAACACCCCAAACTGCACCGAGACAGATAACAACACAGATTCCCATTGCGTTCTGCATACTTGTTTTCGGTCTAAGTCTCGGCCACTGTCAGTGTGATTACACCTTGAGGCTGCTCTTCAGTGGAACCAATGTGTCTGGAATGATAGATTTCAATTCTTATATTCTGATCACGATATATTTTATTAATTCACTTTTTATCGCCCGCATCCGAAGGATGGGGGAAGGTAAGAGTTTCACAGGTGTTTGTCAGTCCACGGGGGAAGGGGGGGGTACTCAGGTCCGAACTGGG
>JBCAUG010475432.1:0-15480 GCA_038406175.1 Haplosyllis leylae
CCCCCCCGTGAACTGACAAACAGGACTCAAACTATTACCTTCCCCCATTCTTCGGATGGCGGGCGGTAAAAAGGATGAGATCCCAAATTGACAGCCCCCCACCCCCCAGCAAGAAGGATACTGTGTAGATTGAATATGTATAAAGACGAACGTAACACACACGTTGCAGGTGCTGACTATGGAGAATGTTCCGCCGGCTCTGTTTCTGAAGACCGGAAGGAGACTGGCAGACCGGCAACAATTCCGAGGTAACCATAGTGATACCAATTTTATTCAGAAACATTTGCGTGTGCATTGTGTTTTCGACAGTTTGCGAAATTAATTCACATTGTGAGGGTGCGTTTGTATGAAACGTAGCCTGGGCTGGAAATAGCTGGCCAAACACTTGCTGTTACGTTTACAGTAGCGGATTCAGTGGGGAGCGGGAGGGACACCCCCTCGGGATCCAGTTTTCTTCGCTTTCATGCAGTTTTCGAGGAAACTTTGTCAAAATATTAAGCCTTGTTCACACGTAACGACACCGAATTAATTTTTAAATCGGTCCGATAAAGTTTAGCATTGTGTCAATGATAACGGTGACATTGATGGGCAGAATGGGTCTGAAACCCATTTAGTCTGAATTTTGGCCCGATCCATTGGCACAATGTTAAACTTTTATCTGTGTCTGTGTCGGTACGTGTGAATGAGGCATTAGGTTGGTGCTCCAGCTTCAAGGTTGGGACCCTCATCCATCTGGTAAATCCTGGATCCACCACTAATAGCGGCATGTTCATACATAACGGCTTTTTACCCGTTACTTTACGATCTAAGAGTTTAAAGACTGGCCGGTTGTTGGTGGCTCGTTAGAGTCACCTTAGTAGTTGATTGACGGTTTTTGCCCCGAAATTTTGGGCCCGTGGTGGGGACCTACGAAGGCCTTTTGTCGCTTAGTGACTGCTAAGGAACAAGGTACTGCTAAGGTACAAGTAATGACAGTTTTATTTGTAGGTGGTGGGGACACCTAACCACTATGTGTCATAATCAAACTTTTTGTTGTGGCAGGTGGTGGGGACCCTAGTATACAATACGCATCGCTCCCCTTCGCCCCCCAGGGAACGAACGAGCCACCTGGTGAAACTTTCACAACCTAATATTTCCTCATGGTACAACTATAGCCATGGACCAATCTGGAGATAATCCCTCTGGATAGGTACCAATCTGGAGGTAATCCCTCTGGATAGGGATTCAAACCCGTGTCCGTCTGCGTATGTGTGAATCTGCCATTCGGTCGACAGTCCCGGTTGAAACGAGATCGGTTAAAACAAATCCAGATTACCCGAAACAGATAATAATTTCAAAGGTGTTCGTGCGTAATTTGTTATTTATTGTAAACCAGTGTAAGTTATCATACGGTTTCTCCCAACAACAATGGCGACACATTGGTGTTATTTAAGTGCAACATGCTATGTAATGTAATTGAGCTTGTATATACCGTTTTCTTTCTAATTGAGCTTTTACCGTTTTCTCTATTTGTTTTTACAGGGACCATAGGGGAAAGTGAGTGCTTTACTTTTATTTCATTGCTTCATTTTTCCTTCATGGAATTTCACTTTGAAAATTTATGCAAATGTACTGGACATATATGCCTTAAACTGTGAAGGATAGTTTTGGCTTCCAGTTGACGCAGGGAATGGGAATGGAACCCACGTGTGCGTTTGCGTCACCATTGACTCAACGTTAAAGTTGACGTTGATGTTGACGCAAACAGGCACGCACATGTTACGCTCTGTTTACACGTTTACACACAAGAGACAATAGTAACCATAGTAACCGTCACAAAGTGAGTGAGGAGCCCAATGAACACTGTTTGTGCCAAACGTCACAGTTTTACCTTGTGTCAATAGTAATGGAAACATCAAGTGTGGGTTCAATCTCATCTTTTTCATCGAGATATTATTAAAATTTCTCGACGTTTGGTACAGATGTTACGGTTCCCGGACTGTATCTGGCAACTCCAGTTATTACATTAAGGCCTGTTTAAGTAAGGCCCGTTCACACCGAGCGTCAACGTAACGTTGACGGGCGGCACCTTTGATCTTTTTGACGGGCACTGTGACGGACAGAATGGGTTCATTTTCCAGTCAATTGTTCAAAAATATAGACCATCAATGTTTAAATGTCCATCAATGAGATATCCACCATTCCTTTGCTTGGTCGATATCCATCTTGGTCCATTTAAACATCTGGGTCTACATTTTTGTAAATTCACTGTAAAATGAATGATTTTTGCCATAAATCGCTGATTTGTAGAAAACACATTGGACGCACTCATTTCTGCAGCGCGCAATGTGTAAATTGCAACTCGCCCACGTAATGGGGTCTCCAAACCCTGTGCAAAGGGAGTGCGCGCGCTGGAAAATACAACGCGCGCTTCAGAAATGAGGATGACCATTCGCTGGGTTTTAAAGGGCTGTTTACACGTAACGACACCGTCACCATCAAGTTAACATTGTGTTAATAGTGATGGGCCGTCTGACAGGCTAAATGGGTTCCAGACCCATTCTACCCATCAGATGCCCGTCACCATTGGCACAATTATAAAACTTGACGGTGACGGCCACGGTGATGGTGTCGTTACGTGTAAACAGACCTTAAAGATCCACAAAGGAATGCGTTCTTAGGGCCATTTACACCAAGCGTCAGCATCAATACAGAGTTAATGCTGTGATGACACTTGCTACATAATTCGTATTGAAATCAATGGAAACAAATAGAGTCGCTCCAGAAAGGGGTTGCAACCCATTTTGGAGCGACTCCATTCTTGTCCATGAAATCTATGTCATAAGCATCATGGCAATGTTGACGCTGACGCTTGGTGTAAACGGGCACTTAGGAATTCAAACGTATCCTTTAGAGCCTATTCACACGTACCGACACCGATTAATTAGCTCTGGAATGAAAATTCCAGAGATTAGGTGATCATCGTGATGAAATAGTGCTATTTTCTGTACACAAATTTAGCGTCATTTTCTGGTGTGGTGACGTCATTCCAGAGCTTGGAAACCGTTGCCATGCAGGGTTACTTTGTTAGTAGGGTCGTCAGTAGGTCGTCATGACTCCACGTGAAATCATTTATACTATGTACGTTACGACAAAAAATTACCTGTTGTATTAGTGGAATATGCTTGATCTATGAAATCATAAAGTTTCCATTTTACCGTGGATGTTATCCTGAATACGAAACAGATATTGGAAAATATACAAATAAAGAAAGATCTGGTATAAATGGCGATTTGGTAGCGGGTTACAAGGTAACATATTGGCGGACTCAAGCCCCACGCCCACAAAAAATTAATTTTTGTACAAATTTGTTCAGAACTCAATTTAGTTTATTATGAGAGAGGCGTGGCTGATTCTAAATGAAGGGTTTTCATTAGATCTGGATCTTTGGGACAAAGCAGTTAGGGTTCATTAGTGTTTGACATGGATTTTAGTGTTTGACATGAGTGTTTGACATGAGTTTAATCTGGTAACCTAGCAACAAGGAGTGATGTCATCAACAAACATGGATGCCTCCATGTCAAACACTCTCATTATAATAAACCTAATATCATGGATTTTTGTGTGTTAAACTGTTAATTCCTTCAGGATTTTACCTGATGTTTATTACCTTCAGGGGCTATGCCCCTTCAGATAATAAACACAGGTAAGATCCTTCAGGAATTAACTCTGTTTAACACGAAAAAAATCCATGATATTTGTGGTTTCACACAGAACTCACCTATAATTATTCTGATTACAAATTGTTACAGTCGGGAACGTAATGTTGTCCACAAATCTAATTTTAACACCTGTATTACTTCTGTATTCGTAATAAATATTGAATCTTATTCCAACTTGGACCATAAACAAAGCTATTGCCGCAATTACCATTAACAACCAACAAAACCTGTAACAATCCACGAATATGTCTGATCCTTTGCCTTTAAATAAACAAATATTGGCACGTCAGGTATTATGAAATTATATACCAACTGTATTTTGTGTTTCCATGTGGATTATAAACTGTAAAGATCAGAGATATTTTGTTTTTATAAATCGTAAAAATAGTGTGTACTAATCCATAATTTTGGGGCATAAAAATCAAAATCAAAACAATTTCACTCGCTACTGACTCTCGAAATCCAAACCATAAGTCATCATATGACAGAGAAAACAATAATTCACATTTGTGAAACTTTACTTGCAGCCCGAATTATCACAGCAACAGTTCCATCTTTCTCTTTTGATATTTATTTCAAACATACGCTTCAGCATCGCCCATTGCGCTATAACATTCAGATCTAAACATAGACAGTTGGAGAAAATTGATACTCATCTTTGAATATAAGAAATCCCAAAGGACACGGTTAACACACAAACTTTGACTTACCTTCTAAATTTGAAAAACCGTCTGTTTAAAATGTACCTGACTCCATGAATAGAGGTGTTTTCCATGAATTCACCCCATGTTGGCACGTCATCCATTTCCTCTGCTTGGTTAGTATCAATTTTCGATGGATATTATTTACTTGGAATAATGAAGTCTTTTATACCTTTCAGGAAACTAGCTTTTAATTATTTTTGGTATTGAAATAGTTTTTCGAAATGCACATGTGCAATATGCCTCTCTCATCAGTTAACCTTGTGCAGTAGTTCATCAGAAATCAACCAATGGAGGGAACATGTGTAACCCTGCGGTAATTGCCAGTTGTCTGAGAAACTGAGTTTGCTCGGGGTATGTACATGTCAATGTAAAAGAACATTTACTTCCAAGTATTTCTTCTCGGCATTTGTGAATTGACACAGTGACACAGAGAAACGTATGAAGAGACTCTGTGAAACATTTACAATAAATGCAGAAAAATTAGACATTTAATAAACTCCTAGTTTTTCTAAATTTTTAGATTGCATCTTTAAGCCAGTATCTAAAGAATATAAAATCAAGACCGTTATGTCGACAAATATGTAAAATTTTGATGTTGCAAACAGTAGTGGCCAAACAATTATACGTACAGTTGTTATTCCCCTTTGAGAACACATTAAAGACATTTCAGACGCTGAACATTATCTTAATGCACGCACTGTCACGTGGTGAAATCTGTTTAAATATTGCTTCGGCTAAACCTCGAGTTGGAATGACTTATCACGAGCAGCTTGCCGAAAGACGAGAGTCGTTAAAATGTAATATTTTCACACAGGTGCTGGATAAACACAACTGGGTATAACTGTTCGCACCAGTTCAGCTTCTAAACTAGATTCTATGAAATTTGTCGTCTCGTTTTATAAATTTCGAGTGAAATGTAATTGATAAGTTCACAGTTAGAACATAGGCTCCCAACCAAAGCCCAAGAAATCCTACTACTTCAGTTCAAACTGAGAATGTCAAACACTATGCGCTGTTCTACTTGATTCCAAGTTAAATTCCTGGTAAAATATGTCAACCTGCCTAAAATTTTTTTGAAAAATATAGAACAACTGTATAATTATTTTACACTCTTTCTATATCTACTCGCAGAAGCATCAGTAGACTCTACATATCTTAGTTTATGCTGATAAATCTAAATAGCATAGATAATTTTTCAATTTCAAGTGTTTCATCATTTGGTGTAATAGCAGTTCCTTCGGTTTTACATTCATGGAATGCTTATTGGGGGTTTTCATCCAATTAAATTTACCAGAAATTTTTCCTTCATATAAGATATTTGTAAACAAGTGTAAAATTCTACAACAGGGAAGACAGAAACTTTCATTTTGTCCCCATCATCTAACAGTAAATACGCAACACATCAAAAACACAAAGTAGCCCCCAAAACAATACACGTAATAAACTTTGTAACCAATGAAATATTGTGAGGATGATATTTTATTTTGTAAAAAGCTGGGAAAATGAAAATAACCATGTACTTATTACATGTAAAATCAAACAATTTATCTCCATGATTTAAAATAAACTTTCGTAGAACGATCGCCATACGCAGATTCTTGTGCTAAAGTTTCTTGCTTTAATTCTTGAACTTTGGAATTTTTTGGAACTTTGCCAACACACGTCAGGGAAATATAATCTAAAAGCTCAAACACGGTTAGAACTGAGGCTCCAAGTAACAATCCAAGAAATCCTCCAATTTCACTGAGTAAACTGAGGAACTCAAAGGCGATATTCTGTTCGATTTCTTCTAAACTGATTTCCTGGTAGAAGATGTCCACCTGTACGAAATATTTCCTAAAGAAAAATACGACACATATAAGAATAGTGACAAGTGTCTTTCTGGCTACTTGTAAAAATGTAAAGTAGGTACAGCACTAAGAGGTGATTCTGTTGCTGCTCAGCATAAAGAAGCAACAAGGAAGCCAGCAGGCTTTATGTAGAGCTGTGTGTGAACGTCTCTTTAAGCAGAAAAATCACACATCTCCTTTCTTGAATGAGATCTCATGAGATCTATGGTACAGTCTTATTGGATTCTGTTACCAAAAAGTCTCTTTAAGCCACAAAAAAATCTTTAAGCACACAAATGAAGTCTCTTTAAGCACACTCTATTTTCTTTTTAAGCACCAAGTCTCATGAAATTTCAATACTGGATCATGTGACCATTGTCTGAACCAATCGAAACTCTTTAAATGTCCAAACCTTCTGAGAAAACTAGAGATTTTTTCAAAAAAATATTTCCATTTAAATAACTCAGCTGTTTACACCAGCTCTGCTAACAACTAATGCAAGTGCTAGCATAAGGCAAAAGCACAAGGCAGACGTGAGACGAAGTCATGAACAGAGACCTCGGTTTTGCAGCTGAAAAGGCTCAATTCGACAATATGTTTTCAAATATTATGTAATTATCTGACACAAGAAATGCAATTTATTTCTTCTTCTGATTTCCTGTGTAATATTATTGCACAATACAGAGGATAATTACATGACTGGCATTTATGTCTTTGGCACATATCAAAGGAAACATTTCAAGTATAAATAATTAAAATGATTGAAACATATTGTTGCTGTACTTACATGAAGAATTCAGTGTTCATAATCGTAGACGTCTTGTAGTCTTTTAAATCTTTGCTAAGATTAACTATTTGGATGGGAATGCTACACACGGGATCACCCAATGTAGTTTTTATGTTCTCAAAGGGAGCTGTGAGTCTCTTGTAAGTCTCTTTCTTTATTAATTCTAATTCTTGAATATTCTCGCTATTCAAAACGGGAAGTTTCAGATCAAGAAAGATTCGGTAGAAATGTATTATTTTTTCCTTTCCTTTTATCATAGCTGAAGTATAATCTGTGGCAACGTCCACAAGTTCCTTATTGATTTCTGCAACTATGTCGACAACTCTTGTGAAAGTCGGGTTTTCAAATTTATCAGCTAATTCTATCTTGGTGATATTATCTTCCAAATAATCTCGGGCAAGGAAAACTACTGGAACAATATCCTCAAATATTCTTTTGTGGAGTATTAAGAAATAATCCTGTATTGAACTGACATATCTTCTGGCAACATTTCTTTCATCCTTAACTTTTGTTAACTCGGTCATTGCTTGCTCCATCTGTTCCCACAATTCGTCGCCATCATAATTTATCCACCAGCAAATTTCGTTTATATAATCGTACATTTCTTGGAACTTTGACGCGTCATACTCCAGACGTTGTCTGTACAACGCTGGTAGTAATTTTGCACTATTGTACGCTTCATCATAGGTGTCAGCATCACAGATTTCCACTGTTATTTCAGTCATTGCAATTATTATTCTGTCTAGTTTTGTGTACTCTTCTTCAAAACTCAGACACTCATTGTGATGTTTAATTGAGTTAACATCCACTGTGGAGTTTGCAAAAATAGCAGCTATATTTTCCTTGTATGTCTCGTACTCTTTTTCTATTGCCCACCATTCTTTTACTTTCTTAAGGTCCAAATGCACTTCCTGCCAGTTGTTGAGATATTGTTTTAAGTCACTAAAGGCGGCCTGACAGTCCTGTCTATTGTCAATATTTATCCATGAGAATGTAGAATGGTCACGGTTTGAATTCGGATTATCTCTGGCAATGGCGTCTTTATCAGATCCATTCGCTTGTTTTGTTACTTCCGTTAAATTTAAAATAGAGCAAAATAAGAAAATTGTGTTGTGAGAAATACAATTTGTGACATAGGAAAATTTAAATTGATTGAGAATGTTAGTATCCAGACCTGTGGCAACGCCCAAAAATATTGTTATTGAAAGAAGTCATCACTGCATCAAAAATTAAAAGGAAGAAAAGAATGTCCAACGACGGAGGCTATGTACACCATCACTGGAATTTACATGCCCCTAAGCCAGTAGGGAAGTAAGCAAACGAAAGATGAAACTCTCAAATAAGAAACATGCGGATGGTTCTAAATTCACCTTCAGAATAACATTAAGAATAGTAAGAGAAAAAAGGTTTGTCAGCAGTACCCTGATACACAGAGCTACACGAGAATCTATTCATGCTTCATATGGGTAAATATTAGTGACATGTTTCACTCACAGATACCTGTTTTGGGTATACTTTGTGTGGGTCTGCTGGACCAAATTGTAAAACTATCCCCACCTGACTCCGTTGTGTTTTCAATGTTTCCAGCATCACTAGCAACGCTATGAGGCATAGCTGGTATAGTTCCGTTGCAAAACAAGAAGAAATCCAGCATTTTGGCCTTTTCTCCATTTTTATTGAAAACCATGGCCTCCTCCAGGAATTTGATGTAGTACATGTAGAGGTAGTTGAAGTTTGGTTGCGTGTTAAATTGCGTCAGATCGTAAATGGTTCTTACCATACTGCGTAATTTTCCTTCATCAGCCTGCACCACAGGGAAACGAAAGGTACATTCGGTAATACTATCAGTGTAAAATTTGGTCGCAGAGGATTATTTTACTCCGTATAGGCGTACTAATAAACAATTTAGTTAGTTCAAGTTTTCCATGTAAAAATTTGAACTCGATTCAAGTTATTCCATACAATTTTCTCCCCGTTTGTCGTCAAAATTTGCCAATTATTTCTATTGACACTGATTTCGTACCGAGGTGATGAATAGTTTTCTGTGCTGACCAACCGACAATTGAAATCGTACGGATGTCCTGTTTCGGAAGAGTTGAAACGTTAGAAGCTGTGTTTTTATACTTTATTGGCACTTACTTCAATGATGTCGTCTGTTATAATATTTGGCGCTTTGAAGGTCTCAGCGAGGAAGCTAAAATTCTGCACCACGCGATATGAGCTGTTGAGCATATCCAAGAGTTTGTCCATACTTTGCAGTAAAGTAGACATCTGTGTTTCATCCTTGAGTGCCACTTCCTTCACTGCCTTTTGCGATTTTTCCATTGCGTTGTGGAATTTCCTCTGAAATCCACAATACCATCACAAATTGCTTTAAAATATTTTTGTACATAAGAAATGTTGCTTGACACATGATTTTGGCAGAACTGTAAAATTTGAACTGTGATAAGATGCATTTAATATCTGAGAGAAACACGTGAATGGTCTCAATGATAATTTTCAATGACTGCAACTTTCATCTCAATGTGTGAATGTATTGCAAAGAACAAAAATGAGCAATACTGATTTTGTGTGACTCAGAATTGAATAAAAACGCACCTGGAGCACGTTTTTCTCTTGCTCTCCCGACAGAATCAGTCTCTCCACGTTGATACTTGACAATTGAGCGTAAGACAGGCTCGGTTCATAACGCACTCGTTGACATGGGACTGGACACAAACAGTTGCTCATCCGTCCAGAGAGTTTTTCTGGAAGAAATAAAAAAAATATATGTGAAACTAAAGTTAAACATGTGAAAGGCAGATTATTGAGTAAAATTAAATATGTCGTTAAATCGTCTTGGTGTTTAGATATGTGTTAAGTTCTATATTTTTTGTATATCTTTATTTCCATCAGATTGATTGGCAGAGTTAACTGGTGTATTTTGCGAATCACAAAAAAGTATCACTACGACACTTTTGCATATGTTAGGATTAGACGACAATTTCTGTTGATATTTCTTTGTCTTGTGAATCGAGATGTCTATTTGATTGTCGCCTGTAATGTCTGGTGCACATAATCAAATGATTAAATTCTTTACAACATTACATTTAACGATAGATTCTATTCATTTGGAGAACATAATGCTTTTAAGATATCTATGAGGTTTTGGGAACATTCACCAGACAATTAATCAAACTACAAATAAAATCCAAGTCCTATTTGAAACAACTGCAATCTCTATCGGATAGGATATAATGAAAAATAACTTCAAATCAACTGACCTAATTCCATTGGGACACACGTGAACTTTCGTTTTAAATCGCATAACTCTGAAGTGACTGAAATAGAAATACAAGCCGGAGATAGAGTTGCAATGATAAACGAGATACCATATGACTGGGGTTCAAGATGCCCACGCAGTAAAATAGTTAGTGTTCAAAGTCCTATTTTTTTGGCAGGAGGGGTTGGTTGTCTGAAATTCATTCCCATGTTCAAAACTTGCAAAATCTCACAAACTCCCTTATTTTCGGAGCGGTGGAGGTAGGTTGTCTGAAATTTGTTCCTATGATCAAAATATTACATTAGTAGGGGTTGGTTGTCTGAAATACTAACTACCCTACCAAGATGCCGGTACAACGTAAAGAGGAATCAATAAGTGATACCAGTTTGGGACTGAATTTTTTTTGTTAAATTGTAGATTAACTAGAAATGTATAAATGAAATCACAGAATTAGTTGTTGCTGTCACATACTATTTTTTGATGAAGCAATTTGTTGCATGTAAACGTCATGACACCCGCAGGTATGAGCTATAATCTGAGCCTCGGATTCCATTTGACACCGAGGTACGGGAGTCGGGTCTTCAGCTTCACAATCACCGTATGGAGCAGGCAAACTCCTAATCTGAAATCATCATGTTAGGAAACGAGACGATTATTTTAGATTAATAGAAAAAGCACTCATTCATTATGGTTGAGCTTTACCGTATTCCACAACTCGATTTTTCATAATTTTTGTCCAACTAGATTAAATCAATAAGATTTTATAAAAAGTGTACAGACTCTCCAATGTTTTTCTGTACCTGAATGGTAAACTTTAAATGGGTCAGAATCGACCTATAGCTGAAACAATTAAATTCATGCATTTCTTATAGTCAGTGCAAGAACACCGAATCAATAACTATACTGGGTAATTGTAATCTGTCACATGGCTTCACGACACAGATGAGTTGACCTCTCGGAGACTTCCCCAGTACATCCCGTTATTCTACACAATTTATGGATCGAAACAATAGTTGAAACTGACCAATAAAGGTTTTGTCGTAAGATGCGGAGCCAAAATTAGATGAGACACTATTACTAATCAAAAAGATCAATTAAATTCAATCTAGGATCCTATAAAATGTCCCATGACACCAACCGGCTGACATAATTGTTGTCTTAGATCTATTAGAGTCGGATTGGTCATTGGATTTTGTTGAGCTCCAAGAGAGATGGAACAGGATGTTTTTGTGGCTTTCATGATATATAAACCTTCTTGTTACATCATGTAACAGATTAAGGGTATAGCGTTGCGAAACTGAGGAGATAAAGGCAAACCGAGAATACATTTGGCTTCCGATGGCCAAAGGAGCATTAATTTGTCTGCAGCCACCTCCTCAGAAGGTTCCACATAATCCCCATGCATTGATCATGCATCATTCTGTTCACCCCCTTAGGAAATACCCAATCAGAGTCCCCATGTCACATGTACTCACAGCAATAACTAATGAGCTGATCGCATGACCCAGTCAACCAACCACAGCATGACATGTCAGTGTGTATTCCTACTCACCCCTCACCCTCCTACAGTAATAACTACTGGTCCAATTGTGTTGGGACTACTATAAACCTTAGTTAGTTTGTTTCAGTACCTGCATTAACCACAAAAGGAACTAAATAGTTCCAGGCCTTTCCCAAGTTGCCACCCCCTCCAGGGTACTACTTTGTGTGGTAACACTGATATTCTGGTGACTAGGTTTTAAGTATAAAAGGCAGGCACACCCTATGAAAATAGGACATCCAGAAATGCCACCAGACTGTTCAGTGTCATAATAGCAAACAGCAGGAACTTCTCAGAGTTTCTTAGCTGCACTTGAGCAACTACACTTCAGAACCTGTGTTTGAACTACTTTCACTATGAGCTGTATTAAGACTGCATTTGTATCCTGAACTGCACTTTGGACTTTAGACTGTGTGATCTCCTCCAGATCTCCTCAAACATGTGTCTGCATGTGCTATCTGTGAACTGTGTTATTGAGGACTTTCCAACCCCTCACATTGTGAATGTACATTTATTGGACTTACAAAAGAACTATTGGACTATCAATGTCACTTCTTCAGACCTTGATTGCTGATTTGCCTTACCCCATGTTAACCAGTCTCAGGAGTAATAATAAAGACTGTGCATCAGCTGAGTGTTTGTATTCTTCATCGCGTGGGAAGCCACCTCCTTAGAAGTCTACCCCTCACCCAGTAGTACAGTCAGCCACTCCTCCTTCACAAATAGGCCCAGTGCACGAACTGACGCCCATGAATAACTGCTGTCACCCTCTGAGATTAAATGACTCTTGCTCTCCTCACTGACCAGGTGGACACTCAATTCTGACTGGGGCTGAGTTTAGTACAACATACCAAGTAATTGTAATATTGGTGACAGTCATAATGTCGCCATTTTTCTGTTTCAATGAGGGAAATCACAAACTGTTTTCAAGGAAGAGAATGTCATAAAATAAGGAAAACTTTGAAATAAAGCCCATTATCACTCGTCAGGCAACTACATTAATGCTCAAAGATTATCAGGCAAATGTCACAGACAGTATAGATAGTCCTTACATCATATCTCTTTACTCCAACTAGTGTGTGGGTGCCAGGCGCCACAGCAAAACCTCGATCCTTCATCTGTGGAAAGTCTCCTTGATCGTGAAGCAGAATCTGGTAAATAATCAGAAATAAGGACAATTTTAGACGTCAACGCTTTCCAAAAAGTGCTCTTCTCTGGCAACTGTAAATTAATGAAAACATTAAATTTACCTTGACACCAGCATCATTCTGAGGACCTCTCATATATTCATATTGTTCAACGTTGAGAATTAAGCTCAAACCAGTACTAGATCCTAAACAAGGAAATGCATGATTCAGACAGATAAGGAATATTTTGTGAAGTATGTATCCCAGGTTCCTATTTTATCATTTTATTTCAGTTCACAAGTTTCTTATTTCCATCTGGTACAAGGATATGGGTATCTTGGAATTCCATATAAGAATTTGCCTCACACTTATTCACTGGGCTTTTGTTTTAAACTTCTTCCGTTTGTCCAGTTTTATTTACCTGATCTGGTGATACTCAAAGCAGGAGATTCGCCATTGAACGTGTAGCAGACCCCCAGATCAGTGATAATTGTAGTAAAATTATCACTAACATTACAGGCCTTACCATGCCACGTACATCTGAAAGTATGTGGACAAACAATGTGTGGTACTAGATCTGTCGGAAGGACTAAAAAAAAGCAATTCTTTCCAGTGTCAAGTACTAAATGTCAAGATACAGATAACGAAGTATCCATACAATCAAGTAGATCACAGACAAAAATTGGACACACCAAATGACAAAAATTTAACGCTTTAGTAGATCTTCTTTTGGACACTGTTAAATGACAACGTCCCTGTCACCCGCTAAGTTGACTCTCAACCAGCCAGCAATTACAAAAAGAAATTAAATTCTCTCTATAGAAGTAATCTCTTGTACTGAAAAGTATTGCGTTACAGACGTTCTTACCTGTATATTAGATCTTCTTTCTGATGTGCTGTTGACAAGATGAACTTGATTGAATCCACATCCATATTGTAACCACTTAGATCCAGTTCTGCAATTTTTGCAAGACCATGTAGTTGTTCGCAGATTTAAGCTTTATAAAGTTGTGTATCGTTTTAAGGCTTTCAATTATTATTGCGCGAACTCTACATCAACTGTTTAAAGTTAAACCCGCCGTATTTTATAACAAAATGCCCGTAAAAGAGAAGTCATCGATCAAACAAGAAAGTCTTTCTATGTGAACCCAAGAGGCATACCGCCCGTGCCACACAACTGTGCTGGTGTAGTCCTAGCTGGGGGCTGGGGGAGGGGAAGGAGTGGATTTGGGAAGGTGTACCCCTGTCCGAATCAGGGTGGGGAGGGAGAGGGGTATCGCTGTCCTGGTCTGGAGTACCCCTCCCCATCCCCTTCCTCCCTGTGGACGGACAAACAAAGTACAACGTACGCAGGCGGTAAAAGAAGAAGACGGGGAAGATTCCCATGTTTTGATTCATGAACAAACCAGGAACAAACTCAAACTTTGTGGTAAAGGTAATATCAGTCTTGTGTAACTGGTGTAGTTACTTTTCGCCTTATCTACTTCTTTATTTTATTCATGGACTAATTTTGATCTTGGACCACACTTTTACATACTTTCACATAAACACAAACGTGTTATTGTCCACAGTAACAATTCCTTTAACAAAAACCGTTTCACAAAGTAAACCATTATGTTCCGTTGATGTAGAAACATCTTACCACTGATATTCTTTGCTGAAAACACATCATCAATTAGATCATACAGCTTCCAATTTACAGTTGCCGTTGTTCTGAAAATAAAGGATGAAAGTGAAAGAAATGTGTTACATCTACTTTGACTTTGTAGCCTTCCATTTCCATCACGTGAAGTAATTACTTTCTGCAACCTTACTTTTGATCAAAGAAATCCCTGATGTACTTTCTTGGGACATTAACGCATTATGTTCATATCATTCTATTTTTGCTATTCAAGTAATTCTAAAGAATGTCTGTCAGAGCGAGCACTTGCTACGCGGCCGGCTGTATGCCTCTTGCGTTCATGCAGGAAGACTTTCTTGTTAGGATTGAGTATTTACCGAGTTTTCGTCTCCTAAATGGCTTTCACATAACATCAAAGAATCTTTTCCAGTTTCAAAACAAAACAATTTACCTGTAGTTGTTTTGGTTGCAAATTGCGATGCTGGGAAATTCAATTTTCTCAACATATTTCACTTTAACATCGACATTGGTTCTGTACTCAAAGTACACGGCAATGCGTCTGCCCACTTGTCCCACAAATAAGCCAACGGCGACTGCTACTATCAAACACCACAGTATCCTGAAATATCCAACCGGTTAAGTGTGATATTTAGTCGGGCTAACATCGCTAGCAATCATCGCCAAATATGGCCGCCCGGTTAGCCAATAACCTTTGTTGTATTAAGCTTTGTTTGAATTGTTAATGAAAAAAATAACATTGTGAATTAGTATTCGTGCAAATAACTGGACAGAAGTGCGATCATTTCTAGTAATCTACAATGGATAAAATATAATGACATCATAATTTAAATGGTGCGTTCATAATTTGGCCGGAGGTATATTTCACGATGAGGCAACTGTTTCAGCGGT
>JBCAUG010475543.1:0-15479 GCA_038406175.1 Haplosyllis leylae
ACCAAGAGCCCAGCATATAGGCACTATGCCTGCGCGGGCAATACTATACTATACTATACTATACTATACTATACTATGTACCCTCAGCCAATGACACAGCATCCGCAAGAGATGCAAATATACCAGTTCAACTGAACAGTCCCGGTTTTAATTTTCTCCACTCAAATTTTCTGTTTTCCTTGTATCCGAAATTAGTCACTGCTCAAGTGGTACTTGATTCTTGATCTACAAAAACAGATGCTGTAGGTGAAATTCAGCCTCTATGATTCAAAGTTTGAAATAAATTTCCTTCTGGTTTCTGTTACAAAAAAATATTTCAGACATTGACCGAGCAACATATCAGAAAATGCGTTAAATTTGACTCAAATCTTCCCTTTTCATTTGTCCACATTTGGAGTTTGCTTCTAGGCAAGAATTTATAAGTGCTACTTGACATTAAAAGAAAAGTTAGTCTCCAAAAGCAAATGCCTTAGATACATTTTTGCGTCAACAATTTTGTAGTTTTGGATCAATTATTTTTCCGCTTTTGGTGAAAATACTATCACAGATATCAACAGCTATAACATGTCAGTGAATGCCTTAAATTTGACTCAAATTCTCTCTTCCCTTGTTTTTGCAGTAAGAATTTGTGTTCCGAGGTAAGTGGCACTTGACATAAATGCTGAAAAGCTAGTCCCCAAAAACAAATGCTTCATGATTGTGCGAAGGCGAGGAAGCACGCAAGCGAGGCATCCACCCTGGCTTTGAAACCCAGGGTAGACGTCACCAGAAGTCCAAAACAGAGGTATCAGTGGCTTCACAAAAATGACTCATGTCCTCCCAAATTTTTTTTAAAAAATAATTCATTATTGTAACTGGGTCAGGGCCCTGATACTTGCATACTCCCTTTCTGGGGTGTGATTTGGGGGAAATGGTCAATCACTGCAAGCAGACACAGAAATAAATTTTTACAAAGATTCATTTCCGCAGGGAATAGCTAAAAACAGAACTATTTTTTCACAATTTGTTTTTTAGATGAAGTGATCTCAAAGACGAGGGACACGCTATGTTAATTATCGGTACCAATACAAAATTATGTGTTTGAAGTGGTTCTCTGCATTTGGAACCATAATATTTCTGCCCTCTGAAAGTAAACAGTCCATGTCCTTAACTAATTTTATTTAACTTTTGTTTTTGTCTATTCGCAGTGAGCACTTGGTCCGAAACAAAAGGTTATCAGCCACAGTCATGTCAGAAGTGGTACTTGACATACAAGTTATTGATTGCTGTAGACTATGAGAACAAATGCTTTAGGTCAGTTTTAGCATCAACTATTTACAGTTTTGGAAAGAATATTTTCCCATTTTCATCGCAATAATATTACAACTGTCTTGTTCAACAATATGTCAGTGAATGCGATAAATTTGACTGAAATTTTCTTAAATCATTTAGCTACAGTTGGTGTTTGTTTCGAGGTAAAAATCAATGGCCGCTCTTCAAGTGCCACTTGAGTCTTGGTCTACACAAACAAATGCAGTAGGTGAGCTTTGACGTTAATAAATAATAGTTTTAGATCAATTCTTTGATTTCTTTTTGGTAACAACAAATATACTATCGTATCCTGCAACAACAGAAAAGAGAATGCGTTAAATTCCATTCTTAATTCTCTCGTTTCATTTATCTGCATCAAGGATTCGTTCCGAGGTAAAAAAAAAAACTTCTGAAGTGACACTTGACATAAAAGTTTGCCCTCGAAATTTTGGTCTACAAAAACAAATGCTAAAGATTAGTTTTAGATTGAAAATTTTTGGTTAGAAAAGGAATTTTTTTTCCATTTTTTACTTTAAATAATATCATGTGATTCTCCTGAAACAACATATCAGAGGATGCGTTAAATTTGAAATAAAATTTTCTTTTTCCATAAGTCAGCTGCTAGTATTTGCTCCGAGGTTAGAGTTTTTAAATGATACTTGACATGGAAAATACATTATCCTACGAAGCCATATACCTTGGTGCTTTAGGCATCCTACCTCTGCTACATGCATGTAGGAAACGCAACCGGCCGCCATGCTGACCGTCAAGAGGTCGCCAAGTGTTGCACCAGAGGTGAATCTGAGGAATCCATCGTGCACAGGCCGTGGCTTTGAAAACCAGGGCTAACTTCCCAAGAAGTGCAAAACAGGGGTATCAGTAGCCCCACAAAAAGGACTTGTGTCCTCCAAAATTTTAAAAAATGATCAATGGTGTAATGCAGTTTTTAGATTATTTCTGTAAAGGACACTACCCAATGGTGAAGTGACCATTACCTGTTTTCTCAGGTAATAATTACTAAAGCAGACAGTAACGGATCCAGAATTTCCTAAATGGGCTGGGTACTAACTTTTATTTTGTCATTGCTTTCCGAAGAATGCATGGAAATGAAGAAATTTTCTCCGGGAGGTGGGTCCGTCCCTGTCGCCCCTTCTTAGATCCGCCACTGGTAGAGGGAGTCTGTCAAAATCACCACAGATCTACAGTACACCACTAAGAGAGACAATCGGATTTTTCACGATAGGCAAATCTGACAGAAATAATTAAGAAGAATAATTACCATTTAGAATTGAAATGTACGAGTTATTTAATGTTTCCAGTACTTGCTAGATTTTGAGTACATTGTCAAATAAATTACAAATATTTCCAACTTCAGCGGGAATTATGTACCGAAAGGGTGGGTGTCTGGCTTATTGCCTGAAGGCTTTAGCCTGAAGGCAATCATCCAGGTAACCACACCCAAGGTACATCAAGTCCCTTTATTGATGGCTGAAGTTGGAAATATTTGTTTTATTATCAGCTCAGTACTTAATTTACATTGATTTAATTAACAGTTTTTGGTCATCTAGATCTGGGCCGTCAATAAACACTATTATTTGCCAACCACATGACCTGTCTGGACCAATCAAAATTATTGTACTACGCACAGCTGATAATAATTAGCACATACAACAATAAAGAGTAAATTCCCCTTAAAGATCTGTCAAAAATGTGTATCATGGAAAACTAGATTATACACAAAAAGAGCAGGACTCACTGTAAAGTAGTGGCACCTTGTACATAGATGCACATAAACCAGTCCAACTGAATCCTTACTCTTGTTGTGGAACAGACATAAGATGATATTGATGATATTTACATTTAGGATACCTCGTACAAACCACAGTATAAGAACCTTTTAAATTCATACAAATATTTCAGTGTGCATATTAAAGATAAGGTACCAGTGCATCAGTACTAGCTAACATGAGTTGTCAAGGGATACCAAAACTAGAAATTAACATGAAACAAGGCATCAAAATCTATAAACTGGCTTATTTGTTCCAGGGTGTTTATCCGTGTGGATGATTGGATCATATCTAGTAGCGTATGATTAGATTTAAACTTTAATGGGAAAAACTAACACAGAAAGGTCCGAAGTTACGAAATACAGATTCTTTAAAAAATTTATTGAAGTAAGAAATTTAATGGAAATTTATGAAGTGGCCAATTGCACTAGTCGACATAAATATCAAAAGTTTTAATTATTCTTAATTATAAACATGGTATTAATTTTGTTATATTTGAAGTACACCCTTATCACAATGCTTGGTATGTAGATCTAAAATAGTTTTTGGATAATTCGTAGTCGGGAATAAACATGAGAAAATATATGTAAACAATGTATCTTATCTACATAAACAAATCTTTCATATAGTTTATACATATATGTGCTTGATATCTAAGTAAAATACAACACGTTTAGTTTTTAACACATGTTAAAAGCAATTTATCATTCATAATGATACTATATATTTTCTGTACATGTTCATTCCAAATCCAAATTCAAACTTGCTTTGAGACCCAGGGCAAACGTCACCGGAATTCCTAAATATGGGTGCTAGTAACCCCCCAAAAAATGTACTTTTGTCCTCCTAATACTTTAAAAAATGTTTTTCATACAAAAATGACATAGCTGACTGTCGTGGGGTCATAAAGACCGACACTGACAATGATTATTTCCTTTATGATAAATCACAATTCTCCATACATTTGAAGTAAGAAAAACACACCACGATAATTAGTAGTAAAAATCTTACATATCACCTGCACACAAGATAGTACCAAAATTAAACAACATCGCCATAGTCGACAATTCGGCAGATTTTTACGAAAACACATAAACAATAAAATCAATACTGCTTGTGGCTTATTCACACTGCACGAGAATGGGAACAGGACAGGGGCAATAGGAGACAATAGGTCTGATACCATTTCAGGTCCTGGTGCAGTGTGGACAGTTCTACCCATTGTTCCCTGTTCCATTCCGATCCTGCTCCCAGTCTCTCTCGCGTGCAGTGTGAACGTACCATAGGAGTCCTTTAAAATCACCATGGAATGTTGCGATTGTCAAAAACAGAAGACATACGTATTTGTTTCTGAACCAGCTTTGGATTTCTTGACGTTTTACAAAACAAATGCACAGTTGTGTTTTTGGAAGGAAGAAATTGTAAACTGAACTCCTTTGTAAAACTGTGATAATTAATGGGGATTTTTCTGTTTACTGATTTCAGAGAATTCACTAAAAGATTCAAATAGTTAAACACTTGCTTGTGACCATAATTGTCAAGTAATTGGTTCACCACACGAGCTGAGGTAAAATTACAGCAGAAAGAAATAGATCTACCGTCATACCATATACTGTCGCACGAACAAGTTTTCATTCGAGTTTTTCTACAATTCGTCATTTCCTGCCAAATCCTGCCTGCATTGACATTCAATGAAGCTTAAAATCTCACGTTGTTTCTTTCTCTTCAGATTCCCGGACAACCAGAACGAAACAAAAAAACGACCCATTGCATGTCAATGCTGGTAGAATTTGGCAGAAAAAGATGAATAAAAGAAAAACTCGATTATTCCGTCCGTTTTATTTGCAGAATCAATTCTTCAACTTCCGTCATGTTGACACCTTTTAATATCCCTTCTGACTCTGCCTCCAGGATTTGACGATAAAGATCCTGGAAAGAAACTACATTTATTGTGTGGGTTTTTGAGAATAGAACAAATAAGTGTTTACAACCTTGATAACAATTGATTACATAACTAGCTTGTGGTTAGCAAATAACATCCTTTGTTTAACGAATAGAATGTTGAGCGGATTGGTTGACTGGTCAAGGTGTAACCGCCAACAAGGCCGGTAATGCAATTATGATGAATATTCTAACCCGCTGGCGCAGTCTTAGTTGCTTCAGACCAAGGACCTTGGTGAGCCGACCAAGTGCCCTCTCCAAGTACTGTGAACTTGGTTGACTTTTTGCCCTAGGGCAAAATAGCTTGGTGAGACAACCAAGGTTTTTGCCCGCAAGGTCTAGAATGTCAATCAAAAGGCAAGGGGGGTGGAGCCTCAAAAGGCATGGCCAATCACAAAGAGCATTGCCTAGCAACGAGTCATGGCGGCTGATACAGCAACAAACACGGCCAACAATCACTGCTTGCTTTGGTGTCTAAAAATGCAATTTCCGAGGAAATTAAGCATCAGATCTGCTTCAAATTTTTTCTTGGGTTAGAATAAGATCCATCCCCTTGTAAATTGCCCTTGGTTTTGCCCTAGACCTCGGGCCCTTGCCATTAGACCTTGTCCTCTCCTCGCACAAGCCCTCGGACATGGTCTAAAAGGCAAGGGCCCTTGGTCTAGGGCAACCAAGCCAATTTACTGGGGGCTGGCGAGATAGCTCAGTCGGTAAAGCTTCAGACTTAGTCACGCACCGCTGAGCAGCTCACCACTGCGTTGGTGGTTCAAGTCCCGATGCATGTGAGAGAAGCCAGGCCAGCCATGCCGTATACATGCTTATACAGTGTACACCCATATTGGTGGAAAAGGCAGGTGTCGCACCAGAGGTGAATCTGGGGAATCCGTTGCAGGCGAGTAAGCACGCAAGCGAGGGAATCCACCCTGGCTTTGAAACCCAGGGCAGACGTCACCAGAAGTCCAAAACAGGGGTATCAGAGGCCCCGCGAAAAGGACATGTGTCCTACAAAAATTTTAAATTGAAAAAAAAAAAAGCCAATTTACCGGGAATGGATCTTTAAGTAATGTTGCTTGATTTTTCTCATATAAGCGGGAGAGTTTAAGGAATACCCCATAAATACCTTTCTGTTGTAACCTTTGTTTATAAATCTGTGCAAAAGATCCCTATTGAATCCTCCTGTATTCCCCACATTGTCCCTCTGGGAATTACGTATATCCGCTTCTGAAACCCCGAAGTACCCCAGAGCTAGTGTTTCCAAGGTGCTGGCACTAAACAATAGAGCTAGTCTGGCTATTTCACGATCCGCTATGTTGGATGGTAACTAAAAAAACAAAACATATTCAGAATTTTTTAGCTCGCTAATGTAAAATTTGAGAGCTTACAGGTATGCACACACACACATACATACATACACACACACCCTACCTTCTCCAGCGGATCTATACCCAGAGCTTACAGGTATGCACACACAGACGCACACACACACACACACACCCGACTTTCTCCAGCAGATCTATACCCAGAGCTTACAGGTATGCACACACAGACGCATACACACACACACACACCCTACATTCTCCAGTGGATCTATACCCAGAGCTTACAGGTATGCACACACACGCACACACACACACACTGACCTTCTCCAGCAGATCTATATCCAGAGCTTACAGGTATGCACACACACACACACACACACACACACCCTACCTTCTCCAGCGGATCTATATCCAGAGCTTACAGGTATGCACACACACACACACACACTCACACACACCAAATCTTCTCCCGTGGATCTATACCCAGAGCTTACAGGTATGCACACACACACACACACACACACCCTACCTTCTCCAGCGGATCTATACCCAGAGCTTACAGGTATGCACACACACACACGCACACACACACACACACCCGACCTTCTCCAGCAGATCTATATCCAGAGCTTACAGGTATGCACACACACATGCACACACACAAACCCACACACACACACACACCATACCTTCTCCAGCGGATCTATACCCAGAGATTGCAGGTATGCACACACAAATGCACACACTCACACACACTCTACCTTCTCCAGCGGATCTATACCCAGAGCTTACAGGTATACACACACACATACATACATACACACACACACACATATTTAGAATGGACCAAGTACGTTTACTAGGAATGAGATTTCTTTGAATTTTTTTTGCTGTTAATGTTCCAGTAACTGACCTTATCAAGCCCTTTGGCTTCCAAAAGGGAGTCTATCTCTTCCTTGCTGAGCTTCGAGGCCTTAGTCTGTGGAAAAAAGTTATAATCAGCTTGTTTTTCATAAATCACAATAATTTCTAAATATGGCGATGTAATTATAGATTAATAACTATTCTTCCAGGCATTTTTGTAGTTTATTACTGACCACGTACGTAGGTATGAGGGGAGGTATTGCTTTCAGATGTGTCTGTCTTTCTCTTAAAAGGAGGGGGTCCTGGTATTGTCTGGGCAGGTCCTCTTCAGGTCCTCTCCAGGGGAAGGGTAGGGTTTATTATTTAATAATGGTCCTGTCTGGGAGAGTGGGAAAGATCACCTGGTCAGGGCACCCACCTCCTCCCCTGCCCCTCCTCTCTAGCGAGGTCTGGTATAGAATGGTAAGGACGGGGCCGTGGTCGGTGTTGCCTTGTAATGTTAATGGAAAGCTCTCTTGAGAATAATGTCCTTGGAGGTGATTGGATAACTGAATTAACGATCATTGCCAGTAGTTTGTTTTATATTTTTTATCCACTTATACAAATGACAGCTATGGCCATCCAGTGGTAAATTTATGTTCGAAAGTTGTATTCATACTGAGCGGAGAAAGTGCATCAATTTGGACAAGTTTTAACCAATTGTTAACAACCGGCTGATAAATGTATAGGTTTTAGTATCCATGCAAAATCGCTGATCCTGTTTCATTTAGTTTCATTACGACCACACATACTACGGGGAAAGGTAATGTTTTCACAGGTGTTTGTCTGTCCACAGGTGGGCTTCAGTCCATGAGTGACCTGAAGACCCTGATCCTACAGATACAGTGATGTTCTCCTCTCCTCTCCCTGGACAGGGTGACCCAACTCCCCACCAGACAGGGTAACCCTCCCCGTTCACCCACCCACCCCTGGCTAGCTCTAGTGTAGTGTGATAACAATAAGGAGTCATAATCGGTTAATGCGAGACTGTCTTGTTCAATATTTAAACACTTTTGACACCTCGTCTATTCATCAAAGAAGGCAATTATTTCTAAGGAATTCCTTCGATAGGGGTTCTCAGGTGTCAAAAGTGTTTAAAGTAGATAAAAACACGCTGATCAGTGATTATAAATGACAAACACCTCGGCTACGCCTTGGTGTTTCTCAGTTAATAATCACTTCCAGCTAGTTGTTTATCCAATACATATTTATTTACCTTTGTGTTGCCTTCATTATTAACCACATTTGAACTAGGTCGAGTTTGTGATAGTCCCGTTAGTAAGTCTAAGTAGGACTTTCCAGAAGCTATCAGCAAGTCTGCGATTCCATCCATTTCCGGTTTGTTGACGTCAGTAACAACGCCGACTAACTGCTTCACGCATTCCACGTATTCTACGTCAGCGCCACCGCGAACCATAACCCCTAAACAATCAAAGTTACCCCTCTTCAGTGCCAGCATCAAAGGTGTGTTTCCATCGTTATTGGTGATGTTCATGTCAGCTCCTGCAGAAGTCAACATAGTTAAACACTGGGGATTTTCTGCAAGCATCCCTGCTGTATTGCCATCTTTATTTTTGATATTAACCTCAGCTTCAAAATTGATCAGTTCACGGACACATTCACTATGACCGTTTGCAGCTGCCAACATCAAAGCTGTCCAGCCATCTTCTTTTTGAATATTCACCTCGGCACCAAAATTGATAAGTTCACGAAGACAGTTAACATGTCCGTACCTAGCAGCATACATCAATGCTGTCCAGCCATCATTCCTTTGAATATATACCTCACCCCCAAAGTTGATAAGTTCACATAGACAGTCAGTATTTCCTTCTTTTGCTGCAAACATCAAAGCTGTTGATCCTTTGTTATTTTGAATATTAATCTGGGTACCGGAGATAATGAGTTCACGGAGACAGTTAAAATGTCCGCCTATAGCCGCTGATACTAATGGCCCATTGCCATGACATTCACAACTTTTGTTGACATCCACTCCTGCAGCAATCTGTTCCTTCACACAGGAGAGTTTCCCTCTTCCGGCTGCATACACAAGAGACGTGTCGGTGGGACAGATTCCTACACTTTTTCTCTCTTCTTCGCTTAGCGGAAAAACGCATTCGTTACATGTTCCTTCCATCTTAAGAAAGTCAAGAGACAAACTGTCCTATTTAGATCAGCCGAAGATATAAATTTAGGGACTGATAGTTAGGTCAGAATAGTTTATTTCACAATTTACCATAACGTTTCTACTCTCGTGGTTTGAAGTCTCTTAAAATTTTACCATAAACGTATTTTCTTCTTGTTTTTGTACCACTGAAAATCTTTTTGAAATGTCTATTTAAATACCTTTCTTTTTCCTACGCATTTTGACAGACTCGAAGTGAAGTGTCAAACGTACAATCAGTAGATTTAGATAAGGTACAAAGTTTTAACGTTCAAGGGAGACTTTCTACCAGAGTTATTCGAGTTTATGACACGTCTTTTAGTGAACTCTCCAAAGCCTTGTTTACACTGTGGCGGCAACGGTAAACTTTGGTCTTCAAAATGCCGTTGCCATGTGAACACATCCATTTGTTGCCATGACACCCAATTGTGATGTGGATGATTTATAGTCCGATACCAATACCTTTCCTGTTTGTCATTAAAATAATTTTACATCCATCTCTTCCATTCAATAAAATTTGCCTCTGATTTACTCCTTTTTGCATCCGCAGTTCGTGTTTGTTCTTAGAGTTAAAATTAATGACTGATTCTCAATTGACACTTAATACTTGATCTCCAGAAACAAATGTTCTAAGTGAGCCTTAGTCTCAGTATTTTGAAGTTTTTAATAATTTCTTTTGAAGTTTTTACTTATTATAATAATATGGATGGCCACATCTACAACATGTTAGTGAATGCGTTAAATTTGACTCTTAATTTTAACTTTCTTTTTGTTTGCAGCTAGTGTTTATTTCAAGATAAAAATCAATCTCTTATTCTCAAGTGACACTTGAGCGTTTGTCTCCAGAAACAAATGTTTTAGCTGTGTTTTATCGTCAATAAATTACATTTTTGGATTATTTTTTTCAGCTTTTCTGTTACATTTATATTACAAACATTTACTGCAGCAACATTTTAGTGAATGCATTAAATTTGACTCTTCTTTGCTATTTTCTTTAATACACTTTCAGTATTTGTTCCGAGGTGAGAAATTTGAAGTGGTACTTGACTAATTCTAGAAATAATATGAGGAGGTTAGAATTTGTTATTACGTACAGTCAGGATATATCATGATTTAAATTCAATATTCAATTGGAAAAACTCACACAAAATAATTATGATGTCACAAGTTGAGTTTGAGGAGCTAAGTCTGGAAGGCTTGCAAAACAGCCGCAAAGGTGAAAACTGAGTTCCGCAGTGCAAAAAGAGCATTCCAGAGCTTGTCTCCTCAACACTCACTCATGATGGTTATTTCCAGCCAATTGGGCTTGAGTTATTGCAAACAAATGACGTGATGTCTAGACAGAGTGGGGTGATGTATGAGTGAACCAATCAGTGATGAGAGTGATGACATCATGTCTGTGTAACCACATCACAGGGCCTTCCGTGGTTGTTGGCCAAGCAATGATGCAATGCCCGGAATTGGTAGTGGCAGTACCAATTCCAAGACACCAGTTTTCGGCTGAAATGCTGAGACATAAGGTGTCATGACTTCTCTGCATTGGCAGACTAGTCTCCAAACACAGAAAGGTCATGCACTGACGCAGTTCACACTGGTCAATGAGTGCAACCATGATGGTCTGGAGATGACATCTTTTGTTTGCTACTCCTCACGGAGGCCTTACACAGGTTCTTATCAAATTTTGTCACTAGTTCTCAGCATCCTTATTCCTGTTTCCATTTTCTCCACTCTCCTCACCACCACCACCACCATTTGTACATTCCATCTTCTTACCATTTTTTCCACTCACTCTCCTCCTCCTCCTTCTGTCCCCATTCCTTTCATTAATCTATTATTAAAATTCACCAAAAAAATCATTTTCTCCCTAAAACACTTACTCTCCCTTCCCTAACAGACTTAATATTCATGAACCCATACCAGGTGTTTGGATGTTTACCACTAGTGACATATTAATTACTCTACTGTACCCAACATCTGATCACTATTTACCCTACTTGTCATTTGTAAAGACTTCCAAACTGTATTCAAACCATTTTAGAAAGTGAATACTTTAGCAAACTGTATTATGTTTTATTTTCTGTTCATTTTATATTGTTTAAATTATCTTTTTTCTAATCTAACATCTCACCTAAATTCTATATTATCATCTGAAAAAATACAACAAATTAATCTGTACTCACTAAAAAATTGTTCCACTCCACAGCATGCATTTCTACCTTCTGTACTTCATCCAAATCCTTCTCCAATCTCAACTTCTTCTTAATTTTACCCATTCTTTCATCTAAACTTTTCCTTTTTCTCTTCAGATCCATTACTAACAATTGTTTAATATTTTCATCTTCTTTCATATTATCTAACACCTTTATTTTCTTGCATTTTTTTGATATTCTTGTACAAATTTCTCTACTCTCCATTTCAAAGTTCTAAGTCTTGCACAAAATTATTAAGGGTAAAGGCCAATTTCTGGGGGAGAAGCAACCCTATAATTTCTATTCATTTCTAGGACTCTGAATATTTTCTTAATCCACATTAGCAATTACTCCATATTTCCTGATCCTGATCTTTCAAAACAATCCTTATCTGACAATCCAGCCTTTATTACCACAATGTGCAATATGACATGTTGAAAATGCAAAGTTGACATTTTCTGTAACCATCAACTGCAAATTTCTTAAAAACTATCTAAAAGTTAATTTCTTTTATATGTGAAAGGTATCTATATATTTGTTATTCTCATATATTTAATCCTAATGCACTGATGGTCAAAATTTTGTAATGCGCTGGTGCACCACATAATAATTGACTGAATTTTGTAGTATGTTGGCACATTACGAAATTACGAACGTTTATTCCGCATTTTTTTGTAGTCCGCCGGTGCACTACTTTATAAACATCCCTTATTATTCAGTGCGCCAGTGCATTACAAAATTTTAACCATTAACATTGCTTTGTAACATATTTTTACAATTCACTATTCTTTGACTTCTTTTCCAGATTCCCCTTGATAAGAGAAATTGTGCAATCCTGGCTATTATGTCCCAAATTAAGAATTTGCCAGAGGGGATCACTGCCCAGCATGTCAGATACTGCATGACCATATTTGCATGCCAACCTAATGTGGCCAGAGGGATATGGGTAAATAGAAACAATTTTTTCCTTGTTACCAATGAATATGTATAATTATCCTTTAAACTTTCCTTAAACTACATTTCAATACAATCTGGTAGCCTAGTATATTTTACCTGTTAAAATTAGCTCAAACTACATTTCAATCAAAACCCTAGTAATTGTTTATTAATGTCATGTTTGCAGCATGAAAATAAGAACCAATTTGTTGGACAGAGCAGGTCTTTCCTTCAGTGGTGTATCAGGATGCTGAGTCCCTACAAATCTCTTGATGTTATTGCCATCAGAATCCTCAGGCTTATGTTAGCGGTAAGAGCTTGCTCATAATTATTTTGTAATGTGCTGATGCATTACAAAATTTTTGCAAAAACCGTAATGCGTCATCAGCGCATTACGAAGATTTAACTGTTAATCGACGTAATGCATCGGCACATTACAGAATATTCATAGATTTTCAGTGCAGTGCATCAAATAGTAGTGTAATGCGCTGGCGCATTACAATTTTTAACCGTTTTTCCCTTCAGATTCCAATTGCTTTGATATCACCAGGAAAGCAGCCTACCACTGTACAAGAGAAGAGGATGCGTTCCAGTTCAGGATGGACCCAAGTTTTCAGTAATCCTGATCATGCTATGGATCTTCCCACTTTTCCCATTGTGCTTGTGTGTTATGGGATACACCACATCATTCCCACAAAGTACATTAATGTCAGTAAATTAACTGATTGGAGACTTGGCTTAATATTGGAACATCTCAAAGTTGTCAAAAATTTATGGCAAGAAGCACAGGTTGAAATGATGTTAGAGCCTGCAGTGGACCAGGAATTCATCAAAGTGGAGAGTGGAGTTTTATCCCAACTGGAGGTCACAGCTAGAAAGTTGGTGGAGTTCAGAGCTAAGAAGGCCACTGGTGTCTCACAAATAGCTGCTGCTGCAAACCTTACAGAGAGCAAAGAAACTTCATCCAGCACATTCACCTACAAAGGACCCCTCAAGAGTTTTCCTGTCCCCCACCCTGTGGGTTGCCTCCCCCCTAATGAGGAAAACACCACCAAGACTTCCAGTGTTGCAGAGGCTACAACATCTACAGACACAACAAGAGCAACAGTATCTACAGACATTAGCCTTGCTCCTGCTCTTCCTTCTCTCCCTTCTGGGAGTAGGAGTGGGGCTGGAACTAGTACTATTAATCCTGTCATCATTCCATCCAGTGACAGTGAGTTTGGAAGTCCTGCACCTGCTGTTATTGACACTCCACTTCCTGCTAACGGCACCAATCCTGTTACTGCTACTCCACCTGTTGTTGCTGATACTCAACTTTCTTCTCCTGTTCCAACCAGTAGCCCTATACCAAACAGTCAAATTGTCACTATTTCTTCTGGGCATAACAAAGAAGCTGTTACAGGCAAGAAAAGACTAAAAAGACATCAGATTAGGCAACTATCTCCACATCAGCAGCCCAAGAAGAGGGTCTTAAAGTGTGAGCATTCAGGCTGTACACATACAGAACAGAGGAGGAATGACCTTGTTGATCACTATTCCATAGTCCACCAAAATGGTAGCTATGCATGCCCTCACTGTGCAAAGCAGTTTACAAGGAAAAGATCACAGAAGAGACATGTTGCAACTAACCATGATGGAAGGAAGTTACTCAAATGTAAATATGAGGACTATGATTTCCAAACAAATGACTATGGCAAGTACCACCCACACCTCTTTGCAAAGCATGGGGAAGGAGATGAACTTCAGTGCCTTCATTGTAAGCAGACCTTTACAAATGAAAGGGTATATGAGTATCACATTACTCATAAGCATGAGCCAAAAACTTTCCAGTGCACAGAATGCAAGAGGTGGTTTAAAACAAAGTATAAGTTGGATTCTCACTGGGAAACTCACCATCATGGTCCACTTGAGCACATGTGTCATATATGTGGCAAGAACTTTTCAGATGAAAAAATTCTGGACAAACATGTTAAACAACATTCAGAAAGAGATGTCAAGAAGGCAGAAATTTTGCAGCAACTATCTGATGCTGAAAAGGCCCATGATGAACAAGGGATGGAAAAAGAAAAGGACAAAGAACAGAGTGGCACATCAGAGAGAGAACCAGAAGAGGGGAGTACAACTGGAATTCAGGGATGGAACCCAGTACCTGAAGACTTTGCTAAGGACATGCCTCCTCTTGAAGGTGATGATACTGACCCATTCAGGATTGAAATGGTGGAGCAAAGTGGTAGAGAAGGCAAAAGTGATGAGAGTGGAGAAGATGAGGATGACTGATGATGACCACATGTGAGTACACTTCAATTGTTTCCATTGCGGTTATTTTTTTGTAGCGCTCCCAACACATTACAAAGATATAACCAGTCTTTGAGTAAATCTCTGTAGTGTGCCCAGCACATTATGAACAATAACTGAACTTCAGTTAATTTTTTGTAGTGTGCCTGATGCATTACGAAAATATAACTGAAGACCGGTTATTTGTAATGCGTTCAGCACATTACACTGTCTATAAGTACATGACAAAAAAAAAAAAATCTTTTCATTGGTCCTCACTATGTTCTACCCTATTTATCATTCATATTAGCAGTAATATGTTCCAGTAAACCCAGACTATGCAGGAACTGCAAATGTTCTTCACTACACTGAAGGAAGGTCTTGGACTCCATTCTGATGTCTTCAATTTTAAAAGTTTTATTGTGTGCCATTAAGCAAGTCAAATCTAAGTGACAATACCCATTATTAATTGCATCTTGCCAAATGTTCTCCCTCCTGTTTAAGAAAGGTCTGATGCACTTAAACCTGAAAACTAAGTCCAGGGGTGCAGGCATGTGTTGAATTAGTGCTGGGCAACCCTAACATTTTCTAATTCCCAGCCCATTGAGGAATGTTATATAAGGGTAGTTAGGGTTGAAAGGAGTACCAGTTAAAGGTCTTGTTATTCTTGGCTGAG